>VHZZ01000234.1:125073-149454 GCA_009801015.1 Silene noctiflora
ATCATAATTATGAATTTAATTAAATGATTAGAGTTTAATTATAAGAATATATTCATTGAAAATATAATAATGTAATGAAATAAAGTTTTACTTATCGCTTTATTTAGCTAGATGTCTTTTGGAGGGGAAAATTAAGAGAATTTTTATTCTCTTAGTAGTAAGGGAGATGAAATTACCCAAAGATTTTCCATAATATATACTCATGATTTCTATTATTCAATGAAAAATAATTTACTTATTCTTAAACAACATAAATTCTCACCGAAGACAAATACTTGTCGTTACAAGCTGAAGACGGGCTAAATTTAACCCATATAAAACGAAAATGTGACCTTTTTAACGACAAATTTTTATAACTTAACAAATTGTTCTGATAAATTTTTATCTGAAAATAATTACATTTTCGTATTAAAAATATTTATTTTATCCATTTTCAGCTTGTAACGAAATATTACTTATTTCCGCAAGATTTATTTCCCATATAAAAAGTGTGATTTTGTATGATTTTTGTAACAAGAGGTAGAGCTGAGCAAAATTATACGATACGGTTTTATTATACGTATCCGATACGCTATACGAATTTAATTATATGGATTTTCGGATATCCGATACGAATTTCAGGATATTCGATTCGGTTCTTTAAAAACCGTATCGGATAAGGATCGGCAAAATATGAAACCGGATATACGGTATCCGATACGGTTGCCTTTTTTCTAGAATAAAATATTAAAATATATAYATAAATCACAAAATAACTAATATGTTGGTGATTAAACCTTATTAGTATTAAACTTTATAAGTTATTTACTCTTATAACGTTTTAAAACACTTTTAAGTTGCTAAAAAAACAAACAATCATACATAAAAAAAAAATATATATATTAAATTACATAAGTGAAGCTGAAAACCAGATACCGGATATACGGAAAAACCAATATACGATTTTCATATATACGGAAAAATCGTATTGGATAAGTGTACTAAAAAATGAGATTTAAAAAATCGTATATCCAAAGTAGAAGATTGAATTTGTAAGAAATTCAAACAGTCAACGACATGGTCACTAGCAAGTCGCAATTTGCATGTGAATGACAGCACAAAGTACACATTTACCAACATAATTCCACCACTTTAATTCCTCACGCCTTGTATTTTTTAGTAATTTCATCTTTTTTATAGGGGTATTTTCGGTACCCTATTTAACATTGACCAGATACAGACAACAACTTGGTCAACCATGATCAATAAAATATTCTCTAATATATTTTCCCGTGCTACTCTTCACCAGCTTTTTTTTCCTCTCACAATAATATTTTTTAATGATATAATTAATTAATTAATTAAATAATAATTAATGCGGATGGTGCTTATTTATGTACGAGTTTTGCTTATTCATGAACGTAAATAACAATAATACTTTTTTTTAATGATTTTACTTTAATAAAATACCCTTCTTTCAATCTTTATTTATCTCTTCTCCATTTACTCATTTTTCTCTCTAATTACCACCAACCAACCATCACGCGTCAGCCACCACCCTCACCGCCGCCTCCCTTGCGCCAGTATTGACGATTTACTCAGACTAGTTTTAAACTCGTACAAAAACGTTATATCCGGTTCCTGAAAAATGCCCATTGTAGTACTCATCCGACTCCAAGTTTCGAAAAAAAAAAAATAGTAAAACTTACTAAAATAAATACAAAACAAACATTTATAACAAAAATAAAAATAAATCTGAACACATGCTCAAAAAAAAAAAAAATATTGAAAAAATATGAACATGCAGTACGTATGTGGAGTAATTTATATATAATTATTGTGGTTTGTTGCGATTTGTTTGTGTATGCTATGTTCAATTCATCGTAATTCATGTACTAATTTTGCTGTACTGCGAGTTTAATTACCTGATCGTTACAAACCATAATTTAATCTCTCCCTAATTTAATTAGTGTAAATAAACCCTAATATAATTAATGAAATTAAGAATTAGAATTATTCCCTGATTGATACGAGAATTAGCATCCATAATTGTGTAATTTGACGGATTTGATTAATTTTGTAGATTTGATTAATTTTGTAAGGGAAAAAATCATAGAGAATTAGGCAAAGAGCACACTATGGGAAAATAAAAAAAAGTCCATGAATGTGCAACTACGTTTCTCTAATAGTTTAATCTTACTTCCATGTGTAATAGTTAGACCGTTTTCAGAATTAACAAATAATGATTATCTCCATTTCTTTTCAATTATCTATAATAGCTTAATAATACTTCCATCCGTGTCAATTAGAATAGATCGTTTCCTGAAATAATTTAAGTGTTTGAAATAATTAATGAAGAGGGGAGGTAAAGGAATATCTAATTGCACAACATTCCCTTTCATAGCGATTTCCCATATTACTTTTTACGGAGGGCAATAATATGAAATATGATACATGTAATTTGACTATAACTTACGAAAAAAAAAAAAAAAAAAAAGGAACATACATGATGTACATCAAATGTATAATTTACTTATTGATAATTTTTGACATTTACCTATATTTTTTTTTTTTTTTTTTTCAAAATCTATTTTGAAGAAAAAGTTTTTCTTTATTACAAATAAAAATATATTTATATTACATCATAAAAATCTCTAATTTAATACTTGATTTATAATCAATGTTTAAAATCTTTGGCATTAAAAAAAAAAAAACCTACAAAATGAGTGGGATTAATTAATTAATTAATCGTCCACACTTTAATATTTTCACATTACTTTTTAATTTTTTTGAATTTCCTTTTTATTAGGCTTTTTATAACCTTTTGTCCATGAAATTCAAATTTTGGCAAACAAAAATACTCTCTATTTAATTACTAGTATTAAAAAATTTCCTTTTTGAACAAATTAATTAATTATTACTGTTACCACTGTTACACTATTTTAGTACCCCAACAATAAATTAATTTCAACCATTTTCCAAAGTTTTTGGTTTCATTTTAACTCTCTTTTTAATGGGTATTTACACTTTTTTCCCTCTTTACTTCTTATCTTACTTGTGAAAAAAGCTGAAAAATTTCATCTTTTTTTGGGTAATAATTTTCTGGGTTAATAATAAAGTTTAATATTAATTAACTTTGTTAATATATTTTGTGATGATCTTCAGAAGTTTGATCTTGGGAACAGTGTAATTTGGTGGCATTGAACTGATACTAGTACTACTACTTCACTGTGGTAAAGTTTTGAACTTTCTTATTTTTTACTCTGTAATTTTGTTTGATTAGCTTTGCAGTGTTAATTCATGCACATCTTACTTATTTTAGTTTAATTATTATGTTTTTCTGGTTTGTTTTGTTGTAAAGTTTATGATTCTGTTGTTTTTTTGGTGTAAATCCTAGCCACAAGAACGATTTTATAATTTACCGACTAAGCTAGTTGACATCTGCAGTTATGATTTTGTTGGAAGTTATTTTGTGTGATTGGTGTGTGTGTGTGTGTGTTTTGTAGAGCTTATGTTATGTGGCTTTTCATGTACCAAGTAATAATTAAAATGAAATGTGGAATTTTCATGGGTTGATCAAGCTTCAATGGTTGATATTATATATTACTCCCACCATCCCGATCATTTGTTTACTTTTTATTCTTTGTGAGGGCATTTTAATCGAAGGTAAACAAATGATTGAAACAGATGTACCAGCATGTTAAATTATTAGTAGGATGTTAGAAGATTTCTCAATTATTATGGTTTTTTTCCGTCCCAATCATTTGTTTACCTTTTTATCCTCTGTAAAGGGTATTTTAATCGAAGGTAAACAAATGATTGAGACGGAATTAGTAGCATGTTAAATTCTGAGTAGATGTTACAAGAATTCTCACTAATTAAGTTATTTTTTTCTTTTCCAATTAAGTAATTCTTTTTGTGTTTGTGTATCTTAGGGTACATTTGTTAGACCCACATGATAGGAGACATTATAAATCTACAATAGATTGGATGTACATAAATTTTGGTGATAGTTGGTTAAAGATTGATTTCAGAAAGCAAATGTTGAGCTAATTTTGACAATGTTTCTACTTTCTGTTCTTTGAATCTGTGCAGGTAGGGCTAAGGTTTGAGTAAGACCTTTGTAGTGTCTTACAAAGTGACTAATATATTCGGAATATTTTCGTATCTGCTTTTGAAGAGTATATATAAATTATACATGCATGGAGTCGAAAGAGAATATGTCGTTAGGAGTGACGGTCATAGGAGCGGAAGCTCCATCAAATTATCATGTAGCACAACGGAGTGAAACCCCCCATTCCCAGACAGCATTAGCTTTGCCAGCTGGAGGTGTAACCCCGGTTAGTGTTGACATGGCGGGGTCCATGGAGAAAAAGAAGCGGGGTAGGCCCCGGAAATATGGTCCAGATGGGAATGTGCAAAGGCCGTATTCACCAATGCCGGTTTCAGCATCAGCTCCACCTGCTATTGGCGGTTTTTCAAGTGGGAAGCGAGGTAAAGGGAGAGGTGCTTCAGAGGCCAAAGACCAGCAGAGATTTCAGATGGCTACTATGGGTAATGCAGAAATTTCTCTTATTATTTATGATAATTAATGTGAAACTTTTGTGATCTAATAATTCATTAATCAAAATCTTTGTTTAGATGCAAAAAAGAGTTCATTAATACTTAATGACTTGGCCAAAGTGGCACATTGAGTCTTGTGTAAGATTATCTCATTTGTGAGACCAACTCAAATATTTTTGTATTCCTCAGTAAATTGTATATATGCCTGACTAGTTGGTCTCTCTTATGCCCAAAAGTGTCACATGAGGAATTGTAGCTAGTCTAGCCGTAGTTTAGCGGTGTTGCTTGATTTCGCTTTTGACACGCTTATAAACTTTCGAGTCCTCCCAATAAAGTTTTGAGTTATATCAGTTACCTAAGTTTTAAATTCATATTTATCTTTATAGGTCTCATTTACCTTGACTGGTTGACTGTATGGTATAGGCAATGTTGAATGTTAGTTATGTTCTTTTCAAGGGCATTCCAAGCAAGTTGGAATGATCAATAAGCAATGCATTTACAAGTGGTAGAGAGCTATAAAGGCTTGTGAAAATTTGCGTCCTTAGTCATTGTCTCGATTGTCTAGACCAAGACGCCTTGATGCTCTCTTGAAGTAGCTGCTATGGCTTTCACTTTGCTTGTTATCAATTTATTGGATGGTTTAGTTATATTTTTCGATCAATCATTTAGTTTCCCCATTGTTCTGATTTTCTAAAATCTTAAATCACTCTGAGCAGGTGATGAGTTTGGACGTTCTGACGGAGCTAACTTCACTCCGCATGTCATAACAGTTGATGCTGGCGAGGTATGTCTTCATCTTGTATAGCTGTATGATCATTAACGAAGACCATAAAGCTTCTGTGCTATACTCATCATTCTTAAGTAACTTAACCAACTACATCTGCGAGCTTTTTTTAAACTGGATAACAATCCTGTTGACCTGATGACCACAGGCTTACACCTATATATTACATTCTGTCTTCTTCTTAATGCTTTAGTTGAAACATATTCCCTGATTGGATCTGCATGTCAGTCATTGGACTCTTAGGAAGCCCATATGCACTAAATTATTACTCCGTATGATTTAAATTCTTTGACACGAACAAGAAACGCCTTTTGCATGCAGTTGTACGGATGTTACTGTAAACACGATGTGTTATTTCTTCTTTCTGGTCACTACTGAATAAAACGTCACTGAGCATACTGGTATGTGTAGGATGTTACAGCAAAAATCATATCTTTTTGTCAACAAGGACCGCGGGCAATTTGCATTCTTTCAGCTAATGGAATGGTCGCTAATGCTACACTTCGTCAATCTGACTCTTCTGGCGGTACATTGACTTACGAGGTAAATACCCAGTCTTATATATTCTTACTCCTATTCATACTTTTTATGGAGTATCTAATGAATTAGGAAATCCTTACGTCTTTTAGTTTGAGCCCTGAATTTCCAACCACCATAGTGCTGACCATCACTCACTCTAGTCTAACCCCTTCTCCAAAAATTGTTCTGTAAGCCAATGGGGTAACATGGAAAAGAATTTAGAGCACACTCTCCCGTCCCTTTTCCGGGATACAATCCGTACTTAAATGAATTCAATGTTCCATGAGCCAGTTTTTTATTTTCGACGGAGTAATATTTTATTTTATCAGATTCAAACTCACCCAATACCTTACAGTAAATTTAAATAATCAGGTGGTTAACAGAATTCAATGGAGTTAGGTTTACATACAAGTGTTCCTTTTTATTTTCTTCATTATGTAGCAAAATATGTCATTTGTGTTAATACCATTACCAGGTTGCCGGGTCATTTTGAAGCTAGTATCAAAAATCCTTCGAATTTTTTTTTATATTATTGATCATAGAATAAGGCTGCCTGCTACAATGGCCTAATGTTGACATGTGTAACTGTATAAAAATCTGCAATAACTGTTTTCTGATGTGATTTGTGCATTTATTACAATCGAAACCACCCCGTATTTGTCTCAAATTACCAGATATCAACCTTGTATATCTGTTCTATTTGCGCTTTCCGCTTGCTATTAATCGCATGCAAATGACTCACGGTTCTCATCTAACATAGGGACGCTTTGAAATAGTAAACTTGTGTGGGTCTTTTACCCCTACCGAGAGGGAAGGTACAAGATACAGAGAAGGTGGCTTAAGCGTGTCTTTGTCAAGTCCAAATGGTCAAGTTGTTGGTGGATGTGTTGCTGGTTTGCTGATCGCCGCAAGTCCTATTCAGGTAAAAACTAAATAGTTGATCTTGTTTAGCATGACATGAATTCCTTCTGAGCATGACAAAATTTGGTTGCTGTTCTCCTCTTAAAGTTATTAATCAAGTGGTATTGATCAATTATGGCTGAACTATTTAATGTGAGAAGTCTTTTCTGTTTTTTTTTTTTTTTTGGTTCAAATGAGCGCAGTATGTCGCGGGTGAGAAGTCTTTTCTGTTGTTAAATGGAGTAAGACTCTCTCTGCATTCGTAGCCGTGTCACCAACACACACCCATGCCCAACTCTTTCTGCAGAGTTTGAATTACATAGCTATAAAATGAATAATGATCCTAAAGAATTCACTGAAGTCGTAAGTAGTCGAGGGATTTGGATGGGAGGAGAGGGGGTTTGAATTACATAGCTATAACTGCCTATAAAATGCTTTAAACGTAGGAATGAGTTCGGGATAAAAACAATGTTGCATTCTTTCTCCATTCCCTTCCTTGAAATTCTATCCAAATAAAAGCGAATCCATTATTATTTAGTTGTCGTAACATGGTTGCACTCTGGTTCCTTGATTGTATCAGATAATTGTGGGGAGCTTCTTACCGAGTATGCCACCTGAGGTTAAGCCAAAGAAGCCTAAAGCTCAACCACCGTCTGCTCCTACTCCTTTCACCATAACATCTGCTCTGCCTCCACCTGCAAACGTTGATAAAGAATCATGCAATGGCCAGGGGCATAATACTCCGGTTCCCCCAATGCAGAATCTCACTTCACCACCACCATTCCGTAGAGAAAACTGGCCAAACACACATTCTATGCAAGAACGAAGGACATCAACCACCGATATTAATATATCCCTACCTGGAGGGTAATTTATTAATTCTCGACCTCTATTTCTTATTGATTTCTCATTTAATTATGGGATAATGAGTTTGTCTGACATGTAAGACCGTCTCATACAATTTGTACGATACTTAAAACCCATGATGACGAAATTTGACAAGTTGTGAAACGTACTCGTATAATGCAGGATGCAGTAGGATTCTCAGCTGCTAGTCTGACTTGTATGCTAATCAGCTAATCACAGGAGGAGCATTTTTATCTTAGGATGAATAGCCTTGTTTGGATTTCCCCTTGACGGTGTTTTAGGCACGTTTTCGGAAATTACGTGTGGTATAAGCTAGTAATATTAGGAAACTACTTATGCGTGTTGTAGGTGCAATTATTGTAGGGAATTGGGTGTAGTTTATTGTATTTTCTTCAATAGAAATTATGTTTGAACATTAAATGTAGGTTGAACCTTTATATATTATGATTAAGGTTTCCACTTTCCGGGATCGAATCCCACCCATGTAATGTAATCCTCCATTGAAGTAGCTTTTCAAAGCATTTGAACAGCAACTATATTTATGTCGATTGTTTTTCGACTACGGTGTTTTTACTCTCTCAACTGTTGATAACTGTGTGTGTTTCTTTTCCGATTCATCTGGAATCGAGATTCATAGCTGAGACGTGTATGATAATGTCGATAGAGTTTCTGTCAGAGCTGGACATTGTCGACAAACTGAGACAAAATAAAGATAACATGTCTAATTCATTATAGAACTTTCATGCTTACATATAAGCAATTATCAGCAGAAAAATTCTCGTGTCCTCCGGGAAGCCATTATAATAGTTCATTTAATGGATTGCCTTTAGGAGTAAGAAAAACAAGCTAGTAACAGACTAACAGGTGCGTACACCCCCTTGATATGTTTCTTTGTTAAATTTTACTATTTGCCATATGTAGCACAAATATTTACGGATTAAAATGTTACCGTGCAGTTATTATCCAACAAGCCCGTCTAGCTCAGTTGGTAGAGCGCAAGGCTCTTAACCTTGTGGTCGTGGGTTCGAGCCCCACGGTGGGCGATTTGTTTTTTTGCAGGATTGTAAGATTTTTAATTTTTTTTAAAAAATAAAATTTTAGTAATTTTAGTTTTAGATGAAGACCTTTTTCAGCCTTTTAATGATTTCTTCGAAAGACCGATATAGCGCCATGTAGAAGTGGAGTACAAAAATTGCGGGATAAATCCGAGTTTTTGCCTGTGGTTATGAAAGTAAGTACTCAATAAACAAATCCTCTAGGTGAAAATAGCCGAATTATAAAGCTCCAATTGACATGTTAAGCAAGGCCAACACGGTTTTTACAGTGTCAGTTAGTTTAACTAATAAAGTCTTTCGGTGATTCTATTTCTAACTGGGTGTGAAAAGTGGGACGTCTATTATCAAAACTGTCGCCGTGCTTCATTTTGTACGAAAAAAAAGACCATTACATCAACATTATCGTCGAGTTTCATTTGCACGAAAAGAAACAAAAACGTAAAATAAAGCCAACAAAACTTGTCTATAATCTATCTCAACTACTATTCAAAATCCGATACAAAATAGTAACTGTCGTCCACGTTGAATCAAGTCCTACAAGATATCAACATTGACAGTAGATTTTCAACATTCTAAAGGATTGATCTGGTCTACCAGTCTCTCTACCTAGATCAACCGGTTCTCTAAAGCTGATCTCGAAAGCACAAGAATTCTCAAGCTTCAGAGAAAGGGACATACGAGACTGCTCAAGAAGTTAGCTTTAAGAAGGAAAGTATATCAGTGTCGCACGACCACATCGAGTATATTTTTGTAGGTTTCAAAGCTGTTGGTGCTGGTGCCGTCTGATTTCTTCAAGCTGGATGAGAAAGAGGTGCCTGCCATAATTTGACTTTCTTGTCGACACCAGATGTTGCTAAGATCAAGGATTCTGAGTTTCCTGTGAAATTAGTCAGACAAGGGAGAATTAGTTTTGACAAAATGCACAATTTTGAGACGGAATAGAGTATGAATCATGAAAATGACCAGTAGAAAGAGTCCTCGGTGCCCAAGTGATGCAAGTTATGTCTCCTGCAAGAATAAACAAATGCTTTAATCAAGTGATTTCATGGTTGATCATAGATGAGCACATTACATGTAGTCACTAGATAAAAGCAGTAGACACCGGTTATTAAGTGATTTCGTGGAAGACGAGCACACAATGCATGCCGTCACTAGTTTAAACTTTACAGCAGGACATTCGAGATATAGAACATGTGTAATTCCATTCTATGAGAACCTAGGCCTGGAAAAAAAAGTTACCATAAGATCTGACATCGCTAACTTAACCACCACAAAAAGTTTGGCGGAGACGAAAAACCACAGCCCACACTTCATGCCTTGATAGACCACTCAAACTAAAAACTAGAGGGAATCATATGACGAGCAGGTAATCCTATAGGCACTTGAAGTCCTTACAGTAACTTAGAACTTCCTTTCCATGCAAGAAAAAACCGAAGAAAGAAAGCATCTCATGTGATAAAATTGTAAAATGAAACGGTATCAAGGCAGCACAGAGACACGTGCTAGAATCAGAGTATGAATTTCATAAATTAGGCGTTTTCTGTACTGATGCAAATGGTAACACTAAAATAAAAGCATAGTAATACAAATAGGCACTGTACCCCCTGCTATTTGAGCAACTCATAAGTAGGCAGACACCTCATACAATGGGCTTACCGTCATGCGCCTTTTCATCGATGTCCAACACATTTCCAGTCTCAGGACACAGCCACTGCAATGTAGGACCGTGAGTGGCGGCCAGTATTTTTCCATCAGGAGATAAACTGAGATGATCATAATGCAAAGTGGCACCCTTTGAATCCTGAAGAGGAATTGGAAATCCTTTCAGAATCTTGGGGTCTTCATCCATGTGGTAACGAACTGCAACAATACTAATGAAGTCAGCGTCCATTGGAAAAAAAATGTGAAACGAAATAATGAATGCGTAATAATAACTACTTATATACCTATGCATAATTTCAAGGACTACAATACTCGCAAGTAGTAGACATCCGCACATTCTAAACATAACTCCCTCCCAACTCCAATTTACCCACTTCTCTTTCACATGTATGTCAATGCGTATTTTACACCGTCAATATCTTTCCTTACAAAATGGTAAAAATTATAAAAGTTTAATATTCTTGATGTACACATAAAGACGAATAAAACAAGACCTCACATGACTATGTTTTCTCTTATACATTAGAAAGAATTTTGAAGATTCTCTATACTGTGAATAGTGTCAAAAAGAGCAATGGGTAAATTGGAGTTGAATGGAGCGGGTACAACATTCCAGAATGTTTAGAATGTGCAAATGCCGTTACAACTTTCATGGTTCCATACCCACTGTAACACTACAATATTCCAGAATGTTGTAATGTCTAGAATGTACAAAACACGCACCATTAATATTCCATATTTTCATGGTTCCGTCCTTAGATGCAGTTATAATTTGCTCAGAGTTTGGAGAGAAACATAAACAAGTTACTGCGCTCTGAAAACAAAGAAGATAAGGATAATGTCAATGACAAAAGTGAAGAAAATAATAACTTTCATGTTCAGCAGCATTGGTGCCAGCGTGTCACCAATAAGCAACTAGGCAAGTGTGGCAGCTATAAGAATCAAAGTACACAAGAAATTGAACAACAACAACATTACACAAGAAATTGAACACACGGAAAAAAACTGCGTCACCCGAAAATAGGGGAGGGATCCAAGTTTCATCCAACATTGTTTATCCTAACAAATTAATTGGGTATGGAACAATTTTGAAGGAAACTCTTCTACTCTCTTCCAAGTCCCTTCTCCTCTCTTCCATGGATATTCTCTCTCACCCCTCTTTCTCTCTCTTCCGTATCCATCCCATCTATTTTCTTCATTCATCTCTTCTTCTCTCAATTAAATATGTTGCCTTGACAAGTCACTTTGGTTGTATTTCACGCATCCAACATTCCAACACTGTGTCGCATTCGACACTTGCATGTGTTGCAAGTGTTGTAACTACATGATAAAGTCATGTACACTATAACTGCCCAAAGCATGCATGTAACTAATGTTACACTCAAATTTTATTGTGAAGCAGAACTATTTCTAGAAATTCAGGCACACATTGGATAAGAAAATCAGCGAACTCAAGCACATCAAAATACAATGACAGAAGAGAGATAAGATGCAAAACCTTGTGCCCCTTCAGCTGCATAGCTTTCACGATTTCTTTGACAGAACCATCCTTTGAGTATATGATCTCCCATATCTACCAAATAAAACCAACAAAACAAGAAGCTCACGCATTTCAGTCCAGATCTACCACGAAAATCACAATATCATAGCACTCAGATGCACATGATGAAGACACTACTAAAGAGGCACTTGCATGGAAAAGCTAAAAGCAAATTAAGACTTTCTTATTTGAAGAATTTAAACGCGAGATCAAATGAATAATAAGCCAATATTCATCAAAAAAAAAATACGAAGATAAATGTAAAGATTTATGCTAGCTGGTACAAATATATACGGACCAGTAGTTGACCATCTGGCCTGATGATGACATAAAATAATACTCCGTTCACATCAGTCAATTATTTACCTTATTAATTCTTTGAGGGGTATTTCAATCAAAGGTAGCAAATGACGGGGGTGAAGGGAGTACTAAGAGACATCATGGTGTGGATAGAGACTGAGAGTGTAGAAGTTAAAACTGAAAGCATGTTACAAAGTCTGGTGGACCAAAGAAAGGAAGACAGAAATACATTAACACTAACACTCACAAACTAATAAACTAGGATAATAGCAATTTTTTTCCTAACGCACCTTCACGTCAGCTGTAAATGCAGCAGCAGCCATAAAACGACCATTAGGAGATAAGGAAGCCATATGGTTCTTCAGCTGATTGGTGTCAACCGTACCCAATGATTTTCCAGTTTTCCCATGCCAAAGTTTAATTTCAGTTGCTGGAAAAAATTTTTATCACATTCAGATCTCAACAACTGAGAATCATTATTTACAATAGATAGTCTTGTAATATCATTGAATGCTAAGTTACAGTACTGTAGAAACAAATCAGACATTCAGCTTACGAGAAGGGAGTGAAGATGTTAAACATAAATGCACAATATAAGCTTTTCACCAAACCAGAAAACCAAAGGCACAAAAGCGTCAAACAGATTCAAATTTGATTATTTATGATACTTCTTTCCCTACAGCCCTCAGTTTACAAAAATGCCTTCGTTTCGGGCTAGAACCCTTACTGGTACAAGATATAAGTACACACATATACTGAACTCAAGTTTGGTGGTGAAGGCTAGAACAATTTTTTTTCAACAGAGAAACTAACAGGAGGAAAAAGTATCACGACAGGAAATACCTTCCGAACAAGAGGCTACAATGGTACTTCCATCAGCACTGCCAAAACTTGCAACAGTTGAGAATAGACTTAAAATTTCATGTTTATCATGGACTTTATGATGTTGCCACTTAATTTCGGGAAGAGGAAGCTTCTGTTTACTTCCATCAGAAGGTTTAGCCTTGTCTTCCCCATACAGGTACAATGATGAACCAGTAAGAGCCTGAGTAGCCACTACAATTGAAGACGCATCATCAACAAATGCAACATCTACCGGCTGGTTTCCAGCAGGCAGGTTTATACGCAAAAACCTGCAATGTACAAAAGAATTACTGATTTTCAATACCACTGCTCTCAAATTCTAAATAACGGTTACTCATAGGACATATGGCGTAGTACACAGTACATACTTGAAACTTTTGTTGGAAACATCATCCAGTTTAAAGATACGGACTACACCATCAGCACAGGCTGCAAGACGACAAAAAAAAAATCATTACAAACATGCGAAAAATTCTTTTCAATAATGAAAATGGAGAATAATTCATCTAAAATAAGAAGGAAACATGAGCCAAAACTTTTAACAAAGCAAGCGAAACATGATTAATCAAGACCATTGGACCACTCCAACTGTTCTAATAGAAATACAGTGGAAAGACAGAAGCGCGATTACCTCATAAAACCTCATTAAAGGTTTAAAACAGTCCTTAGCTACCAATGCAACCACCAATATGAAATTAGTGAGACATAGGGTTTGGAAGTAACTACTACGCCAGATTCGAGGAGATACAACTATAGACCATCATAAAATGACCTAAGCTCCTAAAATCATCAACTATACAAACATATCAACATTCATCGACAACCGTCTACGGCCTCAGACACAAACTTTCAAAAATATAAAACGATCGTTTTCTGTTACATTGAGCCCTGCACCTTGCAGCCTCATACACCCTCCGTCCCAATCATTTCTTTACCTTTGATTACCTCTCACAAAGAATTTGAAACAAATGAATGGAACACTACCGATGCAACTAATTAAGGACGGCTACCTAGTTCTCTATCATCAAAATTCAAACATGTTACTTCTATAATACTATTACCACGATCATTTCATCACATGTGAAATTGTTAATTATCTCGGCGTATACCTGTATACGAAACGAAAAACCTCAATATGATTCGAAATAACACCTAACAAAAGCTCAAACCATCGGCAAACAAATCAACAAAACAAATTTTGAAGATCATCAAATGAAACAAAACTAATCAGCTCAAAAGAGCATCACCTGTAGCCAAACTCCGGCCGTCGGCCGAAAAACAAACTCCGCCAACAGAATCACCGTGACCTTTCAACGTATTAAGATCCAAAGGATGATGTTTCTTGCTATGTTCCTACACAAGATTCAATCACATTTTCAAAATTCACAATCTCCACAACATTTCTCCAATTCAAAACCCTAATTAGCAACAATTAAACAATAAATTATCATAATCAAGATGATCACCTTATCAGCGGCATGAGAATGATGCTTCGATTGAGATTTCTTGGAAACATTACCAGATTTCGTAGTTTTTTTCGGGTTATTAGCGTCATTAACAAGCTCCGCTTTCGCAAGAGATTCAACCTCGGATTTTTGCTTCTTGAAGTAATTGCCGAAGATTAGAAACGCGATGATTGCGCCGAGAATTATTGATAGAAGTATGATCGGAAGTAATGGATCCATTTTTTCGATTTTTTGGCGTAAACCCTAGAAATTGATGATTAATGATTTATGATGATGAGAAAGGGGGAAAATGTGTAGTATAGCCGTACAGTGAAGTATGGGGAATTGGGGAGTGCAATTTCGAGACAACGGTTTGGTTCGGAAAAATACAATAAAAACAAACAAATAAATGCGGAACGGTCGGTGTTATTGAGTTTCGGTTAGTGGTGATAACGAGGTGAGGCGAGCCGAGTTCGAACATCACCTTCCTCGACTTGTGCTGCGAAACTCGAGCTCGAGCTTATCTGATCTTTTAAAAAAAAATGCGCTCATTATCAAACTTGCGCGTTTAAATCCGACTCAAGCTCAACTCAAACCTATATATAATTGTTAAATTTTCATTCACCGGATTGGAAGATTATATATGGAAATATTAGACGAATTAATGATATAATCATGGTGCGGAGTATAATTTTTTTTACAAGATAAGAGCAAGATCTTATCTAATCACACAACTTCGAGCAGTTCGCAAGCCTTTCGAGCTGAGCGCCCGGTTTGACTCATTAAGCTCCTACTTGCTCGCGATTTGTCCCGTCTCATTATTATCACCCCTAGTTTATGTATTATTAATGTGTAGAAGTTTGGGCGTCAAAGACAATTAATGTTAGGGTTGCGATCGATACGATTACGTAACTTTGGAATTGTATAAGGAATGATTACGGACAATGTTATCGATGTGGAGCAGGTTTTTGTCTTTTGCTTTTCGGATGTACGTGATAATATTGGGGTTTTGGAGGCCAACCGTGGCACTTTGATAAGTTTGTTTGGTGTTTTCATCGACCTATTTTCCAGAGCGGTTCATATACCCCGCTAAAATTTGGTGATGGAAAGGCAGCAATTCAGTCATTTTGGTAGATGTTGTTACACGGACATATGCGGTGGTTTTAGGCCTGATCATTTTACTTGCAGTGGTGTTCTTATTGCTTTGATTACCTGATAATACAATGCAGTGTTTGTCAGTTGCACTGTCCTGTGGTGAAGTTGGGTATGCTTGTTTACCGTCTTTTATGTCTTTATCTGTCGCTTTTAGTTGTAATTCATTAGCTCTATGAGATGGGAAGGAACGATGAGCTGACATTGACTACAGTGAATAAGAAGTTCGCAAACTTACAAGCTGTGGAAGAGATTTTACAGGAGAAAATGACATCGACAGCTCCTATCTGTACTAATCCGTATATCAGCCTATATCAAGCACTTTCAGTGCAGCTGAATCCTACTGTTTTCGGAACTCTATATTTGAAGAAAGAGACGGTACAGATAAAAATAAACAAAAATTCTAGTTACAGTACTTTGATCATGTACTAAGGCGTCTTTCCTGCGCCTGTAAGCATCTTTACTGCGCCTGTAATCACTCAGGGGAATTGCTCAGATTAATCAGATCCTAAGGCCATCCATTGACAGGCCTTTCTCTTGAAACATCTTCAGTTTCTGCACAGTACGATCAAGAACATGAGCGACATTCAATTATATCACGTACTTTGACACTCAAGGACCAGGATATCAGGATATGTACGCGACAACACGTAGAAAAAGCATGGGCAAGACAGATAGAGAAAGACAGGGGCGAAAGAAACGTACAGTGATATATTGAGGAGGATCATCTATACTAGTAGCACCAAGTACGACCTCCCTCCTAAGTTTCGATGTGAGCTTGTAACAAACTCGGATCTAAAACAGGGCAGTGACATACTGATCAGCAAATTAATTACACTGTAATTGAAGATGAAGGTAAGGAAGTTACCTCAGATCTAGTAGCCCCTCCAATGACAAATATGAAAATACGTGATCCCATCATATTGGCGGCATGCTTCAGTACCGAGTCACTGAGTGAAGAACAAAAAGTTCAATTATAAATGATGCTTCTAACCTAGAAATTAAGTCTGAAGAATAAGAAGCAATGTTACCCGCTTCCGTCATCAGAATGATGAGGACGTGCCCATGTTGCTGTCCTTCTTGATCGCACTGAACGAGGGCCAGTTGTTGTAGTAGGGGTACTTGACGTACTCTGACTTCGACTATGTTGATTGGTGTTTGAACTTGGTTCGTTAATGTACTGATAGTCATCTTTTGACAACTCGCCTTTGTTAACTTCTTCTATCAAATCCTGAAAAACAGGATACTGAGCTTTTACAATGTGCCTTACTAGCCGAAAATGTAACCTCACAGTATCTTTGAGGACAGTTTTACCTCAAGCATAGGGTAAAATTTGGACAATGCCCATGATTCCTCCTCAGCATTCGTTTTATCTTTTCTTACAGAGATTTTCTTCTGGTAATGCATAGATCAGGAAAAAACACAAGTTAAAATATCCAATGTCATTTGCAGTGACTGTTATTAGCATCTAAGTAAACTTATAATACCCTTTTTCCATCAAAAGTTAGAGAGAAATTTCCGCTTGATTTCTTTTTAGCATCCGGCGATCCTGCAAGGAGTCGCATGTTTTTCACAGACTTCATGTCTTCGGTTGACAATTTGGCTAACTGGAAACAAGGGAGCAAAAAATAAGATATATTGCCTAGAGTGAAGAATAATAGAAGTGCTTTTCTCCTTGTTTGACATCGGTGAGACGTATCATGTATGTAATTCTTCTCTTTATTCTACACATACATCATTTGATCGCACAATGGCCAGTGCTTAACCATAGTGTCGGGAATGCAATAAACATAAGCATAACACTAAAACGAGCTAAGGAGTACATCTCAAGTTGTTAATGCAGAGTTGGTTGCGGATGTATTTTCACCTGCATTATATTTCACCAAACAAAAATGTGCACACACATAAAATATTTTTCACCCAGCAGTCAATTTCAGACTACCTAAGGTTGCGGATATGTATAGCTCATAATCAGAAAACTCTTCTTACCTGCATTATTTTTGTTGCCTTGTCTCCTTCAAACTTATCGGGGTGCACTGAGGCATAAATCATTAGCAGGCGCAATTTATTCTCAACAGAAGCATCCTGGATACAGCCGAGTTTATTCAAGAGTATAGAATTGTTCTTCTATATACAGGTTATATAAGTAGATATTTTATATCTAATACGGAGTATCAAATATGAGCACCAAGGCAAAACCTGATTTGCCCTCAAATAGGCGATGACCTCTTTTGTTGCTGCATCTCCAAAGACGATATCCTGCTCCAACTGTCCAAGGTCCCGGAGCCCCATCTCCCGTATAAGCTTGTTGATTTTTCCAGCAATCTGCACTACAACAACATCAACCCAGTGACTCAAAGGCTCCCGCTCATGGCAAGGTAAGGAGGTCGGGTGTATGCAGCCAAATGACAGTAGTAGTGCCTGATAAAACTCTGACGGACAATTCAAAGTTATTTCAAACTAAGTAATTGAGTTATTGAGTTATGAACTCAAGTCCTGTGCAGACTATAAGAAATGAAACCGTATATGTAGTCAAAGAATCCAACCTCCACGTGCAAAGAAAGCCTCTGCATCTGTTCAGTGTACTGTGGTAAAGCTTGAACCATCTTTTGCAAGTCCCTAGTAGAAAGTTCAGCTCCATCCCTGCATGAAGTCAGTACTCTCCATGAGCATTTTTCAGCTACGATTCTATTCAAATCTGAATTTAACATACAAGATTAACAAAAATATAAAGGATCAAGTCTCAAGGGTATAATAACCGATGCAAGATGGTTATCACGATAAGCTAAAATTGGAAATTTATTTACATATATGCTAGAGAAGTTTCCAGGAGCATCAAGTAATCTCTCCAAACCTTGAGGCTTGACTCAGCTGCGCAGCTTTGTTCTTGGATGCAAAGTTGGTCATCTTGTCATAAAGCCGTTCACTAGCCTGGGAGATCCCGAGGTTTGTTAAGACATTTTCTTTGACATATCAAACTTTTAGATAAGATTTAATTCCAAGGAACATACTTCTGCAATATGTAAGTGACGGATCTCTAGCCATACAGGATCGGTGTCATCCAGAATAATTTCTTGTCTCTCTGGCTGACCAGTTGCTTTGTTAGCCACCTATCATGAAAAGTAGTTGTTTTGGTAAATAAAACAACATTACCCTAGTTATCTCAAGAGCTCCGGTAAATGGAAAACTAAAGGTGAAAGTCGATATTGGTTGACCACCAAAAGTCAAATAGGTACAATAAATTTATAATGAGGGTAGTATAAGACAGACCTCTAAGACTAATTTGTTTCCATCCACCTCCAGCAAGTCATGGCACATGGCATCATAAGTCCACTCATGTATCACTGGAGCAATCTGGAGAGTACATCGAAGATAGTGTAAAAAAACATTTGAATAAGATACAAAAAAAAAGCCATTTGAAATATTCAGATTACCTGGTCAACAGATCTGTCGAGTATAAGCAACTCGCATGATTCCTTTTGCGGAAAGTTGGGAATTGTGGATTTATATTTTGTCAAATAGTCCCAAACTGCGGAAGCAAGCTTTGACGGAACTAACTCGTGTGGAGCTGCTGTATCAGGGTCCTTCGCAGTTTGGTATCGAACATAAGGGAGCTCCTACAGAAAAGAACATGTACCGAGATGTTAAATGCATTGTATCACAATCATAATCACAATAGCAATATAACCAGACTCCTAAAAGCCAAAATTATGAGTTAAAACCTTGAGCATTTATGATTTAATACGTGACGCATTAAGGAGCAGAAGTGAGGGTCAATCACATCAACTTTTGTGAAACTCAGAGCAAACATTTTAAAACTACTCCGTCCATTTCACAGTTCACAAGTTAAATGAATCACTGCTGAGTACCAGCCTTCAAATCTTCAGTAGTTGCCAACTCAGAAAAATAGGTTTACAGACGTATTTTCTAGAAGAAATTTCTAGCATGAACTAATAAATACAATGACATTTAAAAAAAAGTGAAGAAAGAAACATTTAGATTGATCCGTAGATGAAACAAAAATATATAGACGTGTACCTTGAGTGAAGCAAAGACCGTGGCAATTCGAAGAGCCATTGTGTTCATACAAGCATCAAATTTCCGAGCATTTTGTGAAGTCTCCCCATAAAGCTCCTCCAAAGCCATGCCGTGATCAGTAACAAACACCTGTATCAGCATCACTTGGATAAATCAATCAAGCATCACCTATTCACAGGTAAATATACCATGATATTGGAGAAAGGAGACTAAACAGGTATTTTATTTGTGATATTCCCGATTTATATCATATTTATGTCGATAAATTGCGTGCTAGTAAGGAAGAATTAAATGGCATGCAAGGTTTAAGATACAAAGTCAAGTTCTTCAAACTCCGAATATGCAATGAGAGAACTGTAACAGACGGGCTTAATACCTGGCTATCCACAGGAAAGAACTCCAAATTCATCTGCACATTTACAGAAAAAGAAGTATTTTAACAGATGCCATTTTGAACTGTCAATAAGCAACAAAAGAACTGCATCTAACCTCTCTTAATGCACCTATACGAGGTACCACGCTCATATCACTCTTAATATGATTAACTAATTCCTTCGGCACAGGTCCGCTGAAAAACACAAATGCTCTGGAAAGACAGATACAAAAGCAACAGCAAGAAATTAATACGGAGTATCAAAGAACATAATGCCTTGCAAAATAACTGAGAATCAAGGCATGCGAGGTTGCATACTTTTTGTATAGGGGCTCTCTTCCTGACATGTCTGACAAGAACATGACAATGCTGCAACAAGGCAAGAGGATAATTAGACATGTCTCTTGATTATTTGCTGACAAGCGAATGACTGACAAACAAGTTCTAGCAGCAAACAGTATTCCAGGAATCCAAGTCTAACTTTCATTGTCTGGACTACCTACATATTTTGCACGCCTCTTTATTTAGATATCCATAACCGTCATTTAAACGGCTTAATGTGAGCCTATTTAGTGCCTTATTCGACCTTTCATACAAAAGTTTTACAAATTCAAGAGTACAAAAGCAGTCCAATCACTGAAGCACTTAAGTTTTACAGTCCAATAACTGAAGCGCTTAATTTTTACAAATTGTAAAAGGAACAACTTACTTCTCTTTTGTGGGCTGAATGAAGTAAATGGCCTCTAACGATGGCATTGGTTCCCTTCTCCTGAACAAATCTTCGACCACTGTAGTTAAAAAAAAAATATGAGTCAACAACGAAAACACAAGGCCAAAACATTGTTGCCAAAGATTATGAATAAATTATCAGTATACTTCTGAGTTCTAATTATGAAGCTCAGATATCACTCAATAAGATAGAAGAAACTAAACCTATAACAATCTTGCTAGGAAGATGTCATAAGTTCTACAGGAGAAACATGTCCTCTAGCTTCTATTTGTTACAAGTGAAGACATCGATTGAAGGGCAACAAAGAGACGAAACCCATTTACAAAAAGACGCATAGGGAGTGAACGGGACTTCACTTACAAAGGAGAACTGGAAATGACATGAATTCTAGCTATGGAACATAATGAGGAAAACGGAATGCATATTCACGTTCAGATTTATGAAGTTAAAAGTCCTGATGGTCTAAAAAAAAAAAAGGCAAGGAAACTCACATGAAATTCCCTGATCAGTGATATCTGCCATCTTGCATGATGAGGACATAACTTTTACAGTGATCTTGTCCATGATTAGCACCTAGAAGGAACAGCACAGCTTGAACTATATCTCAGACAAGAACAAGAAATGCCGTATCAAAGATAACGAGGAGATCAATTTTCACACAGCCGCCACACGGAACATTAAAGGGTACTGTAAGATTTGAGCAAAAGGAGGTGGCTGCTGGCAAATAGGTGAAGTAATGACACTAATTGTTGCTGATATCACGATAGCCAAAGGAGCGATGGTCGTGTGTTCTTAACCCTTCTCACGTACATCATTCATTATTCCTCCATCCTCCCGTCATACTAAAACTACAGTACTACTCATTGCAGCAACCATAAGTCATCTATGAAATAGATTTTGTAAAATAAACTTAAACATACCTTCCATGCTTTTGAATCAGCTGAAGTTGATTTGAGCATCTCGTATAAAAGTCCTGAAATTGCGCGTATTAGCAAAAGAAACCATCTCTATAAGCGCCAAGAGCAACGAAATTGTGCTTAATGCTCAAATACAAGCTGCAGTTTTAAACAACTCCTAAGAATAATCTTCACTTGGAAAAGGTCTCATGTTATAGTGATGGTGTCCATCCCATATAACAAGGCTAAATTTCAACAATGCATTCAATGGAAGCTAATGATACATCATACAAACGCGTGATCTTTCATCCAACGAGAAATACTCGTCACAATCTAACAATACCTAATATGATAAAGTCCAACTAAGTAGTCACCATTTCACACCTCCGTGCCTCTATTAATGAATGAATTTTGTTGAAAACTTCTTTTGCTACAAAATTGAGATATGAATTCTGTATTAATGGGCCTGCGCCACATCCATAAGGCGGGGAGATAGTCCACTCATAAGTTCAAATGAAGTTTCGTCCTATAACCAATTGGCAATGGATGGGATAACTCTTTAATTTAGAAACTGATCAACTATCTCCTTTTCTCCGACGTTTGACATTCACATAAACATAAATAAACAACAAATTTCAATACAATGTTCTCCATTTGACTTTTACATGCTCCCTAAGATGACATGGTATCCATTTTTTTGCATCTATAATATACATCTTTTTTTTTTATCACATTTCTCCGTCATAAGCTTGTGACACGTCACAAATGAACACATCATTGTTCAATAGGCAAAATGTATCTGAACATATCATTGGCAAAATGTCAAAACTTTAAAGATACTACTGGCCTACTGCCTCTTGTTTAATAGATTCGTAATTACGTTTAATTAAAATACTCCTCATAAATAAATAATCCGTAAAAAATAAATAATTTATTGAAAAGTAAGTACTTCTACACAATGAACACATGTTCGCTCAAATTCAACATTTGGCTAATATATATATATGAGGAATATTTTAATCAAATATATGTAATTGAAGCGAATGAAAGAATTAATATTCCATTTTCATATGTTCAATTCGTTCAAAATTATCTTCTCATATTTTAAACAAACGTATGAAAATAGAAATTTTTGATAATTTTCATTCTACAATTTCTCTCTAACTTCAAATCTAACTCCGCCACTACGAACAATCAAGCTGACATTTTCTCAAAATTAAACGGAAATCAATCAAAAACAAAACAAAATTCCGCAGGAATCGAAAAAGAGAGCAAGAGAGACGCACTATCACGGCCAACCATGCGGAAATTCTTGTGCTCGTTGGGGCGACCGCGCGCCGAGCCCTCGGAATCGGAGAACGACATTTCCAGAAAAAAGATCGATGCTTTTGAATCGCTAAAATTGGAGCTTCGAGAAAGAGTAACAATGGCGGAAATGGAGAAATTTAGAAGAGAGAGAAAAAGAAAACAGAGGGAAATGGAAGAGAAAATGTGGGACGAGAAATAAGGCGGGGTGTAAGAAGAGATCGTTATGTTTTCTGTGGGCGTGGGTCCCTCCTTTGCCCTCAACTGAACAATTCTTTTTACCAGAAGTCTCCCTTGTCACGGGTCAAGTATCACTCTTTTAGATAAGAATAAAGCAAGAGTGTCTACCCAAGTGGGTATTATTTGATCCGTCACAAACTTGTGATGGATATCGTCTGTCACAAATGAAAATTTGTGTATTACGAGAACGGAGTCGCTACTTTAATGTGAACTACACGCTCGTACATGATAACCTGCAAATTATGCACTCCAAATCAACCACCTTTTTTAGGGGTGACGATCGAGACTATTTTTATTTTTTAATTCCGTAATGTGAAATACGTTGTTGATTTCTGTAACTCTTTTTTTTTTTTTTATCGTTAATCGAAGCCATAGTAATTCTTTTATTTTGTAGGAGTATCTATTCAATAACTGATAGCAAAGACTTTTAGTAAAAACCTATTTCATATAATTTCTAACAGTGTCATTACTTTTACAATTTAGGTATTATTGCTACACTAAATTGCACAATAATTTCATAATATAAAAATGTATCATAAACGGTCTCTTAAAATACCTACACTTACACTTATGTATAAGGACAAGGACGAATCTAATAATAATATTGTCCAAGTAATAACTTAAATAAAAATGAATGAAAGTTGAATGTTTCTGGAAGAAAGACAATGGGAGGAATATTTGATGGCATGTTAAGTCTTCTCTTGTCTTCGGTCTCGACGTCTTATGGCAATGGACTTTGAACGTGTTATGCATGTTCTTACTACTACTATTTCATTACTACAAGATAAGGTCTCCCACAAATATTGGCATTGACTACACAATTAACCACTTCTTCTGCGTCCCTCTTTAAAGGGATTTTTTTTTTGTTTTGACAAAGTTATACTTCTACTATTTTGTAGAAACATAGAGGTTTTATTACATACACATAGACCTGTCAAACGGGTCGGGTCTCGGGTCGGGTCGAATACGGGTCGGGTTATACGGGTTACGGGTCGGGTTAGGGTCAGAATACGGGTTAAGAAATAATTTATAACGTCTTTTTTAATCTATTTTTTTATTTTAAAAAATAATTTTTAAAAAGGTAAAACATATTTTTAAAATTAATATTTTAATCATATTCAACGTTCACATTAATTATTTCAACGTTTACATTAATTATATTGACATAA
>VHZZ01000234.1:150222-166101 GCA_009801015.1 Silene noctiflora
TAGTGTGATGTTTTTGGGGTTTTCTTGGTTTTGCTTCTATTGCTGTATTGATATCCTGTTGTGGATTAATGGAGTCAACTTTATCGTATTCCCTCCGTCTCATGAACGGTGTTTTAATCAAAGGTGAACAAATGATTGGGGGTTCGGACAGAAAGAGTAATTTTTATTGTGTGATGTTCAATTATGGGTTTTTATTGATCCCCTTGCCTTCATGGATTGGTAGAGTCAACTTTATGGTACTTCCTCTGTTGCAATTATTTGTTTATCGTTTGTATTCTTTGTGAGCCGTATTTTTAAGCAAAAGTGAACAAATGATTGGAACAAAGAGGGTAAAAAATGTTTAATTTTGGTAAAATAATTGATTTGGGTTTGCTTGAAATGTCTACTCCCTTATTGGATTGAACAAGTGGATATGAAAACCGGATTTTGTTAGGTGCTTTCATCTGTATTTCCTTCAGTAATGGCTTGTTTTGGTATCATCAGAAAAATTGACACTTTTTCGAGTTGGTTTAAGCTAATTTGTATGCTCACTGATCATCATGTATAGATGTAGTCATAGTTGTGATTTTTTTTATATGAAAAGTAAATGTGGAAGTTTAGCTTGATCGAGTCTTAGGATAGGATAAAGGTGGTGGTGGGACTGTGGGAGGGGGTTAAGAACCACGGTTACCATATTCAAGAGGGTCACCCAACCTAAGATTTTTATTTCCTCGTCATCTTTGTTTGAAGAAACACTATTCGTGGTCTTGGCATTGTAGAATAATGACTGTATATCAGCTAGTTTGAATGATTAGGAGGCATGACTAACTTATGGAGGTTTCATTCTTAACTTGTAGTTAGCTATGCTCCTTTGGAGTTATTTTTCTGTGGTTTTTACTGATCCTGGGAGTGTGCCACCTGACTGGAGGCCTACTATAGACGAGGAGAATGGTGAAAGTGTTCCGTTAAATGTGCCAGAGTACAGTGGAGTGCAAGTTGGTGATCCCTCTTATTTGAAAGTCCGATTTTGTCGGAAGTGCAATCAGCTTAAACCTTCACGATGCCATCACTGTTCTGTTTGTAAGTATATTATCGTCTTTGTACGTATATATTATCTTGCCAAAGTTTATCAGAATTATGATATCCTGCTGCTTTTTATACCAGGTGGGAGGTGTGTTCTTAAAATGGATCACCATTGTGTTTGGGTAGTCAATTGTGTTGGTGCATTGAACTACAAAAGTTTCCTTCTATTCCTGGTATGGTCAATTGTTTAAATTTGCACTTCTATCTGTCTCTAACGTTGGCACCTTTCCTCGTTTTTTTTATTACTCCGACCCGGTTATTTGTGAAAAAGTTCCATACTTTTGGTTTTAAATGAAATGTTGAAAAGTCGTGCCATGTCGGAATGTTGGGATAGGACATGCAACATGCGACGCACCTTGGTGAATTGTTGAAGTATCTTAGCCAGCCTCATTTCACGCTTTCTGATGAATTGTGATTTGTGACCTTTTAAGAGCCTCTACCAAACCGTGTATTTATTACCTGCTTAGGCTAGAAGTCTAGAACAGTCATTGGGATTTTGAAACGTCATGAGAGGCTTCATTTTGTTTGAAAGGCCTACCAATTATAGAAGCCCTGTTGGGCAGCAGAAATCTTTAAAGATCATACATAGTTTTAGTGGCCGTTCTTGAGGTGCCCTTTTTTTATTTACTGGCCCTTTTTTGGGGTCGGGGTGGACTTTGTTTATAGCATTTTCATGTACCTCCTGATACTAGATGCCTTAATTGGTTACTGAAATTCAACATGTCTTGATGGACTTCATGTTGGAGCTATGCAGTAACTATTTTGGCCTTTTGGGACACTCCAATATAGAAATTGACATTGATCTGAATGAAAATATGTTCAATCTTAAACATACACATTCCTTGTTTTTGGTCCTAATTTGCGCCAAATTTCCTTACAGCAAGATGAAGCAATGACTTCACTCAAAAAATGAGAGGCGTTAATGACATTCATATCCTTTGCTTTCCATAAATTAGCTAGTATCAGTAAATACTACGGAGTATTGATAAATGGCTCGTTCACATGTATGTTGAGTGTTTCTATGAGGTTATAATTGCGCGATGGAATATCATCTTTGTCGTAGTTATAAGCAGGAATGATGATAAATATATACTGATCTTTTTGTATGTTTTAACGCAGTTCTACACATTTCTGGAGACCACTCTTGTAACAATATCGCTGCTGCCACAATTTATAGCATTCTTCAGTGACGAGGAGATACCTGTAACGCCAAGCAGCCTAGCAACTACTTTCCTTTCATTTGGTAATGACCAGTGAGCTTCTTATTTCAGGGCAGTGTTTTATACGTGCATGCATGGTATTAAATCAATTTTGCGACACCGAAACATGTCCTTTTTGTCTACGTTTGACATTTTACCAGTTTTGAGGTTGTATTGGCCATATTAACTATTAAGCGAGATTAGGCCACAGCAACCGATACTGCAACTGTGCTTGAAAACGAGATTTAATACTATGTTCATCTGTATTTCCAATTATTGTTTGATTATGTCTTAGGAATAGCCCTTACAGTTTGATTCTATTTGCAGTATTGAACTTGGCATTTGCATTGAGTGTAATGGGATTCCTTATCATGCACATATCTTTGGTTGCCGGTAATACCACAACAATAGAGGTATTTGGTCCAGAATTACCCTTCATGGTTGTTTGTTCTTTTTGATAGAATGTTACGGTTATTTTCTTCATACTCGTCAAGAGGATTTTCTTCATCTTTGGTTTCTCTAACACCCTATCATCTGTAATATTTTCATTTTAGCTGTTGATTTGACGACTCTACTTTGGAAAGGATTGAATTTACAAACTTGTTTGATGTTTGATCAGGCATATGAGAAGAGGACAACTCCGAAATGGCGTTTTGATCTTGGAAAGAAGAAAAACTTTCAGCAGGTTGTTGTCTGCAATTTCATGATGCTTCTTTTGCATGCGAAATATGTCATCCGATATTTTTACAGAACTCATCAAGATTAACGTGAAATTTGCAACTTTCACCCTCGCTTTTTTTAGTAGTTGCGGGTTTTCATTTTTAACATATTTCGGATCTTCTTAGGTATTTGGAACAGACAAAAGATACTGGTTCATCCCCGGATATTCTGAAGAAGATATGAGAAGAATGCCAGAACTTCAGGGTCTAGAATATCCATCAAACCCGGATACTGATACACAAGTGTTCGTATACCCGTCAACTCCAAATCACTGACATCGGTACCTTTCTGTAACAACAGTAGTCTCAGACTCCTCAGAGATTCATCAAGAGGGCATACCGTCCGACCGTCCGACCGTCCGACCGTCCGTGAAACAGGAAGCTAACTATACATGTTGTGATTATATGTATTGTATGCATATAAGCTTTTACAAATGTTACCATTTTTGTTAATATGGCTAAAAGTGGCCCATTTTACGAATGCGTCATTTTATCTCTATTTGAACTGTGACCATAAAATTTTACAAATGTTGCCATTTTTGACGAATATGTTACCACTTCAGTTAAAAACATACAATTTTATTCATCTCTAAATTAATGTCTAAATTAATGTGACCATACGAGAATACAATGTCACCATTTAACGGACTATGATTTGATTCACATTTTTTTAACCATAAGGAGTACAAATGTTTGCATTTATATTCATATATGTCATCATCTTAAGACTAAGGTGGTCAGATTAAAAGTTATTACATTATCAGACTAAGGCTGTCACATCATATGAGACCACATTGTTAGTATTTGAGAGTGTATATATAGTTTTAGTTAAATGTTAACAATTTCAGTTTAATGGTAACATAACATAAGTCGTCACCCCCCATATGCAATAAGTGGATCATAATAATCGGTACATCACATACAATAATAAGTGAGAACCTCAATAATAAGGGGTGCATGTAAGAGGGTGGCGCTGAGATTGGTCACCGTTTTCCAACATTCTACGTTTTTAACATTACTTGAATCAGGTGTAAGTCGTCACAAATTTGTAACCGTCAAGTTTTATTAAAACTATTTATACCAAATAACGAGAATGTGACACGTGTCAAATCAGGTTCCTCTACAACATTCCTTAGCACTCTCTAGTATTTTCCCGTTATTATTTCCCTTTGAAATATCTCAATTCCAATCATTTCACATTTTCATTCATATATCAAAATATCAAATGATCTCAAATACCAAAGGAATTTCGATTCTCTAGCTCTTTTCATTCTCTTTCTAGAAAATCTCCACGAAATTCAAAGGTACTCTCTTTTTCCAAAAATTCTTAATTCCAAATTAATTTTGCAAGTAATTTCATCATCTTTTGTTTTGTATTTTAAATTTCTCATGTTTAACATTTTTCTTTGCATGTTAGAATTTGATTTCATAATTCGTAATCGTTTAATAGAGTTGTTCATGGGTTGTTTCGTCCATTATTCGCCTTTATTATTTCAAAGCCTCTCCCTTGTGACGGGTCGGATCCGAAGACGGATAATGCTACTCACAAAAAACAAGGGGGACAAGGTGGGGGCACCCCACTTGCTTTCCTCTCTCCTCTATTTGCGCATTTTGTCTCACAAAATGGTACCCGACTTCTCATTTGTGACGGATACCTTCCGTCACAAATGAGAATTTGCCATATTATTTTGTTTGATCATCTTTGTTATTAAAAATATTTAATTTTTGTGTTTGGTAAATGTTGGTTTAATAACATTAAGTTTAAGGTGTCATAATTGTATCTCGCATAATACGTTTTATATCATTAAGGGTTATATTTAATTATATGGTTAACAAGGCCAACAAGCTGGAATAGCTCAGTTGGTTAGAGCGTGTGGCTGTTAACCACAAGGTCGGAGGTTCAAGCCCTCCTTCTAGCGCTTTTTAGGTTTTTTTTAAAATCATTTGACCGCTTACTAGATTGAGATCGGTCTCATGCACCTATTTCTATAAACACACGGCCTAAAACTTAACATAGATTATGTCAAATAAATAATAATAATAATAATAATCCCCTATCTACTAAAAGAATTTGTGAAATCACAAATTTTCCCTCCAATCTATGTCAAATAAATAATAATAATAATCCCCTATGGGCCCTATCTACTAAAAGAATCGGTGAAATCACAAATTTTCCCTCCAAAAAGCATATTTTTAATTAAGGAAACTATTGATAAGTTGACATTTAATTTTACCAAATGATTGATCAAACAATTATTTTTTTTATATTCAAGCTAGAGTTAATAGTTATAATGTATTTCATTATATTATTATATTTTTATTAAAATTAATCTTCAAATTATATAATTTTCGTTAAATTCTAACTATAATCTTTTAATTAAAGTATAAATGATATAAATTTATAAACTGCTAAATTTTTTAATTGATGTTATGATTTGAGAATGACTTGACCAAAATATTACGTATAAATAAAACTATAAATCATTTTTATTACCTTCATGACAAAGTAAATTGAGATAATTTATAAATTAGAATCATTAGGCTTTATGATATACAAAAATATTTTTTTTAAAAATACATTTCAACACATCACTCAAGGATTAATTTTCAATTTTGTTTTTTTTTTCTCAAAAAAAAATATAATAACGAGGAAAATAAACAATTAATTAGATACCACTATTATTTAAATATCTTATTAAAAATAAAAAATTATATATACCGTGCATTTATTACACGGGTTCTAAACTAGTTAAGATTATGTGATTTATGTCAACATGAAGTGGCTAAAAATGGTGTGTATATATGAAGATTTTAATAATTTCTTGTGGATGTGAGTTACCTAGTTGGTGGTAGTGCCCAGCCAGCATTTGAGTTCGGGGCGAAAATTTTTAGGGGCAGATGGATAATAATATAAAGGACACTCGAAAAATTAACTAAAAACTTCAAAACACTCAACCACCAGGGCGGCCCTGCTAGCCCCCCTAGCTCCACTACTGGTAGTGCTCATGATTATGGTGGTTTTGTACCGGTTGATGATATCAAAAATGTCCTTGTTACTCGCTTTACACAGGAGGAAGGAAATGAGGACTTTCAATTTGGAAACCCCGAAGATAAAGCAATACATGATGTCTTAAATGTTAAAACATGTGTTACTCTTCAATTTGACGAGTTTTCTAAATTTGCAAATGACGGTCACTCTTTGACGAGTTTGATTAACATGGCTTCCGTCTTTTTGACAATGAATAAACCCGACACTGAAGGGATGTCTAAATTCTCGGGGGTGTCTAATTGCTTAGCTTCAGCTGGTTAAAGTGCATGGCCCTAAGCCCCTAAACCACGAGGCCGCAGTAGTTTCAAGTTCTCCTTCAAGCGCTTCAAAATTGTAGAGTAAACATAACTTGTATTTCTTGAAAAGCCGTCAAAAAGTTTTTTCGTGGGTTCATTCTTCCTGTAGAATTTCAGTTACCAGATGCTGAGGTGCAGGTTGTATATATTTCTACTAATGGATATGGTACCCATAGTGAACTAAGTTGACTCGGCATCCATGTGTGCGTCTCATTTGTTTGCTAAAATACGCATGTACTTGTATGTCGTGACTAGCACAACATTATGCTGCTCCAATGTTTGGTGCTTCCATTGTTGGCGGTTTTTAGTAGATCTAGTTCTTGTATGCGACAGAAGTTTGAACCTTCTCCTGTGCGTAAATCTGTTTCTGAAATTGCAGCAAAAGCAAATTTCGACATTGACTCGTCAGTTTAGCCTACGCTTTTGACTTTGTTGCCATTGAGCTGCCTTTGTTCTCAAAGGAACACGGCTTGTTTTTGGGTTTTAGAGGTCAGTCTGAAGCTTTTCTTCCCAGCCTTACCGCTCACATTTTTTTGTAGGATCGGGACACGATGCAAAGCAATAGACCCCAAGACCAGAGGAGTCCGTTTGACCTGTTTGCTGATTTTGGAGGTTCCATTCACGGACGAAATCCATTTGATGATCCATTTTTCACTGCTCGTCCCTTTGACAGTGCTTTTCATCGAAGTAATCCTGTATCAGGATCCCATTCTGTTGTTCCGCCATCTGAACCTGTCATTCAAGAACTCAATTCTGATGATGACGAAGTTGGAAGAGAGGATGAAGGGGATGAAGATCTCAAAAATGCAAGACGGTCCAATGAACCGTTTGTTAATCATCCAGATGATGAATCTGATGGTAGTTAAATAATTCAAACCCATTAAATTTTTCAGACGGTGAGGAAGATATAAATTGTGTTAAGTGTCTTTTGCAGACGGTCAGGAAGATATAAAATATACGACTGGCGATAACAGAACAGTAAGTACCCAACCTCGGAGTTTCAAAGTCACAAGTTGCAAAGTATCATATGGTGGGGTAGATGGTGTGTATTACTCGTCGTCATCGACTAGAAGAATGGGAAGTGATGGAGTAAGTTTTCACATATTTGTTAGGCAGAAAGTTATGTTACGGTTCTCCGACCAGTTGATACTGAATCAAATGCTTCCCTTGAACCTAGGTGATCATTGAAGAGTCTAAAGAGGCAGACAAGAGCAAAGGAGAGGCGATGCACAGAGTTTCTAGGGGACTCCATGACAAGGTATCTAATAGGTTTCCGTTGCTTTGTGCTTGGATTGCCCTAGAGTGCATAGTTACCTTCTGATGATTAGTTGTCCTGCAACGAACGTGGCAGTCTGATTAGCCCTCTTTATCCTGACATAGTCACATAAAGCTGCAATTGGAAACTGTAAATGTTTATCCATGTAGATTTTCGAAAATTACTGTAGAACAGTACTACAGTGAATATATTCTCCCTGAATGTAAGTCCTTGTTTCAACATCCGTCATCCTGACAGCATGATTTTCCTTGTTAGGCTAAAGGAATGTAACTTTGCTAGTGCCGCTGATCTGAAAATTGACCTTATTTGATGTTCTCATTGAGAGAGAATAGTGGATTTGTAGGATGTTTGTACCTTAGTTGGGAGTGAAGTCGTTTTCTTCATGTTTTATGTCGTAGATTTGGAAAGTGTGGATACATTCATACTCAGAACAGTCAGAAGTCCTCAAGTAAAGTAAATCTGCTGCGGTTTCTGCTTTTTATCGATGGTTTTGATTGCTCTAGGAACTTTGTTGAATCAGTGTTTGATTATGTATGTATGGACGACAGTCGCTGTGCAGCGTAGGACTGTAGCTGCCTGAGAAACGGATTACCTTCTGTGCTGCTTGTCTAAACTTGCTTTACAGGGCCATTCTGTGACTAGGAAGCTAAATCCAGATGGGAAAGTGGACACTTCGCAAACACTTCATAACTTGAATGAAGGCAAGATACTCAGACACATGCATCCTTGCGAAAATGGATTCTCTGTATATAATACATCTGTCAGTTGTTTAATTTACTTTATTTGGCCTTTTCAGATGAGCTTGGGAATTTCGAAGAGGCTTGGCGAAGTAACAGCGGAAGCCATCTACCTTCTTGGACAGGTACAGTTTCTCATACTGCAGCTGTTTTAACAGATCATTGTATCAGTCAGTCTGTTGCATTTTTCAGCTGTTTCGTATTGTTTATCCCTTCATATTTTTTCGCTTTTTTTCCTTTTTACATTATCAGTCACGACTTGGCTGACACAAATCATTTCAAATTAAGGCTTTCGCCTTCTTGTTGTTTTGCAATCTTTATTCCGACTAAACTTACACTACGCTTGAACAGTACCTCAAGGCATGGATCGGACTTCCCATGCATTTCTTCTTCCATCAACCAGACACACACACTCAGTACCCAACAGCGAGAGTCAGGGTAATCCTTCTGGTGGCAGAAGCAAAAAAGTCATCAGGATTCCTATCGAATAGATGACCAGCTGCAACTGTCGCACTGTGCCGTGGTCTGTTCTATTTAACAGCTGCGGTTATTATTAGTAGTGGTCTCTATATTGTATAGAGTTCCAAAGCGACCGAGATAGCTTAGTTCTTGAAATATTTATTTGAGAAAGTGATAAACTTTTACTTAAATCATTATGTAATGCCACAGAATTATGAATGCATGATTTCTCATAGTATAGATTACTTGACACGGGTTAAGCCGTTTGTTAGTATGATCATTCGATATTTGCAATCGCTTAGGCTGCGAATACGTGTTGTATTCGGTATTGGAAGCAAAAACTACCACTCATTCATCTTGTACATGAAGTCCAATTGGTATATAAACAAACAGAGATCAGGTAACCAAGTGCAAATATGTGTTATATGAATGACCTTGAAGCTTTTAATAGAATAAATAACATAAAAATGGAATACTAACAACAAAGTCGTCGTAGTATAGTGGTAAGTATTCCCGCCTGTCACGCGGGTGACCCGGGTTCGATCCCCGGCAACGGCGTTTTATTTTTTAGTTTCTATGTCACAACATGTGGTATAATTGGAAAGGAGTATATAAATGAGCGTTAGTCTATAATTGGAGATTCGACATACAATTAATTAACGTTTTTCATTACGACAACATAATATGGTTTTCATCATTAACATGATTATTAATGTACATATAGTTTAGGAAAAAAAGACAGATTTAATTATGACGACAATGGATTTCATATTAACGTAATTAAACTAATCGAATTAAGTATTAACTTCTCTCTCAATATTTATTACTCCAATATATGAGGTTAATATAACATTTATGGTCATCCTTGATTTTGTACACAAAAGTTATTCGTAAATATATTTAAGGATAAACACTAATTTCATATATGAGATTTTTTAATACTTATAAGTATCTTGTTAATTGGTATTTGTACAATTTTTATTATTGTTATTTTTTCGTAGTAAACGTGTTAATTTTAATGGTATTCGTCATGTATATTATTAAGCTGTAGGATTGAATAAATTCTTAATGTATTATATCATGATAATCTTAATTTTTATTATTTTCCTAATATCGCTACGTATTAACTAATACTATAATTTTTAATATTAATTATTCATGTAATAAATTATTTTTGTCATCTAATAATTTTTAATTATATTTTGTAATTTTATATATGAAGAATAAAATAATCAAACCATATAAAAGATATTATATAATTAAGACCATATTGATTTAGTTTTAGAGGAAATAAAATGAAAGAAATTGATGGTTTTTATGGTGGGGTAGGGGCGAGAACAGTTTTTTTGAGTTCCTAGATTTAAGGAACCAATCAAAAGAGTCTAAAAGACTCATCTTTTATATATAGGAGATTATTTTCATTGGCTATTTGGCTCATTTAGTTATTTTTTCATTTTAACATTTATCGAAACCGTAAAACAAATTATTGTCGGTTTCGATTTTTGTCAAATTAATTTTCACAATTAATTTGTTAAACTATGTGTGACAAATGGTAAATTCCAGAAATTGATTCGTGTATTTTCAGCACAACGGTCTAAGGTTATACAAATTCAACAATCTCTCATCCCACCATATAAATTCGTAGCACGATCCTTTGGTGTTCCAACGTTATACGAGTAACTTAGACACTCGAGAATTATTGATAACGGAGCAGCACTGGTGAGTTTCGGGATTGATGGCTGTTTCGCAAGATTTTACCTGTAGAAAGAAAATACCAGTGCTGCATGGATCAACATCGGCGATGGTTTCCAATTAGAATATACATATCATCAAATTTCCGATGTTTAAGATCTCGTTGTTCAAGCTCACAACAGTTTATGAATTATCCTTCGGAACTTGGATAACAAGCCAATTAAACTCACTACAGTCGAAAGCATAAACGTAACTGATAAACCACCAGCAAACACACTAATTAAGTCGAGAATGAAAGGATGCATAGAAGTAATTCTTTTACTACATGTTCGAAACAATGCATAATTGACTAAGCCCTCAAGAGCTGGTTTCCTGATCTACAAAAACCAAGTATTCCATCAAACAGCCAGAAACTGGCCAAAACAGCAGTAATCAGTCATTACAACGATTTCATAATAAGGTAAACATCGAAAAACCCAAATATTTCCGACCCATTTTAACGCTTCTTTGAGACACCAACAGTCTTTCCCCTACGGCCAGTGGTTTTGGTGTGCTGCCCACGAACTCTCAGACCCCAGTAGTGACGTAGACCACGATGGTTCCTGTAGATGAGAGTGAAATGATGAGTGTACAGTATAAGCAATTTCAAAATTTACGGCGACTGAATCATTAATTTTGAACCTAAAGAACTTGCTACTGTTGACATTAAAATAGGGCGGGGTACACCTAAAGAACATAGCTAAGTAAAGCTTCCTAATTTTTTTTCTCGACTGCTTGACCCAAACCCACCACACCCGTACAGTGAACCAGAATGACTAACAACCAACAGAAAAAACTAAAAATAACACCAAAAAAAAGCACCCATACTGGTACAAACCCAAATGTCGCGTGATCTAGGTTCACTTACGTAGAGCTAAAACAGTGAAAGTTTGCAAGACTCTGACACAAAAAGGAAAAAGGAACATAAAAGAAAACTAAGAAGAAACACACCTGATCTTCTTCAGGCGCTCAAGATCATCCCTCAACTTCATGTCAAGCTGGTTAGAAACAACCTGGCTGAAGCGACCATCCTTGTAGTCCTTCTGCCTATTCAAAAACCAGTCTGGGATCTTGAACTGTCTTGGGTTTGCCACAACAGTCATCAGATTATCAAGCTCCGCAGTAGACAGCTCACCCGCCCTGAAACAGAACGCAAACATATGAGATTTGGAAGAAATGTGCTGGCAGTAATACATAAATTTGAGCTCTTGGAGAAAAGACATTCAAGCCACCATGCAAAGTATAAAAAAGAGGTTCAAACTTCAAAATAAGTGTGCAAACAAGAAAACAGGAGTTATCCAAGGATGGAATCATCAGTAACTTCTAAAGTAGAGGTTCTTTGGCCATGAGTAAGAACGTAGCAATGATTTGATGGAAATAAAGTTATTTTGATAGGCCATCTTACATGGAAAGTCCGTGCGGGTGATAAATTGTAGCATTGATTTTAAAGATTTTACAACCTCCGAAGGAAATTGGAATATATAGTGTAGTTAAATGATTCAGTACAATAAATTGAGAGGTCAAGAAAAATACAAAAAAACAATGGAACTAACCAAAACCATCAATGTAATCCCTACATTTCATTTATGTAGACCGCATTGGACTTCGAGGACAAGCAGTGTAATTACAAATAAAAATACAAAAAAACATTGGAACTAACCTACGCATTCCGAGTAGGTACCCCAAATGATAGAAATCCAGAAAAAATCTGAGTCCATCTCTTAAACGAAACATACCAAAATCTAAATCCAGGTAATGCCGCATTATCATAATCTACGACGCTTTAACTTTTAGCTCAAGTAGAGTGTAAACATTTGTAACTCCTATTGGTTATCATTTATAGGGTGATGACAATTACAGAAATTTGTTTAAAGAATCCTGAAAATTTGTCAAGGATATTATTATACCAAAATTATACTCGAATTCTGTTATCCTGATAACCCAAGCCCACAAGGTGAATCCTCAAATGGTTAATTCGACCCATAACACTGGCAACAATTAATCTAGCTTAACCAAAGGTCTTGAGTTTAAGCGGTACAAATGCAACTGTGTTAAAACTCAAGAGGGAGAGCTTTGCCTTCCTCGTGATCCTACCCAGCTCAAATCCAGACTAAACCAAACGGTGCAAACAATACAACATTCACGACGTAAATTACCATAACAATCAGCCAAAACACCTAAACATATTCAAATGCAACAACCCAACATTTAAAAAAAATCAAAACTTTCCACAATTCCCAACAAAATAACAGCAAAATAATCAAAACCCAGATACCAAAATGAAGAAAACTGAAAAGGGTAAAGATCAAAAAACAAAAATAACCTCTTGTTCATGTCAATGTCAGCCTTTTTGCAGCAAATGTTAGCATAACGACGACCAATACCCTTGATTGAAGTCAAAGCAAACATAATCTTCTGTTTCCCATCAACATTTGTATTCAAAATACGCAAAATATGTTGAAATTCTTCATTTGCTACAAGAGACTGACCAAAAATTCATATAATTAATCATATAATCAAACAATAATCAATCAAATAACATAAATAATAAAAATGAAATTACTAAGAAATAATAATACGATAATACGATTAATGGATAGATTATTAGTACCATGATTGAAGGTTTTGATTAGGGTTTTGCAATGGCAGTGATGCGGCTGCGCACTCTTTTCTCCTTTGTTTCTGATAGTAAAGAGGCGTCGAGTGTCGAAATGGTGGAATATATATGTGGGTAGGTTTTGTGATAAAACCCTAATTTTTCAGCAATTTTTCTGTTGGATAATATTTGGGCTTTCATTATTTGTGTTGTTGGGTATTTGGGTGTGACATGTTAGCCATTTGGGCCATTGGGCTCCCTTAAAAACTAACTTCCTCCGTCTCGGTTAATGGTTGTCTTTTTGTTTTGGCACAAAGGTTCTGTTTGGTAAGGCATTTCAGATACTTGATTTAGTCAAAATAGCTTATTTGACCAAAATTTCAAGTACCTTATTTTTTTGTAAGCGTTTGGCATGTAGCTTATTTAACCAAATAAGTTACCTAAAATGAAATGCTACTTGAAGTAACATTTGAGATTTCAGGTATCTGATTTGATTTGATTTTCCCTTTTTATCCCTTAAATCTATGTTATTAAATAATTATCATATCCTTTTACGTCATTTCATTAAAATCAATTAACTTTTAAGTTAGTTTGCCAAACATTTTTTTTATATAATCAGTTACTTTATCCGTTCCTATTTTTCAGCTACCTTATCAATTACTTTTTCAGGTTTCAGTTAGCTTTTCAATTTTCAGCTACCTTTTAAGGTTTCAGTTAGTTTTACCAAACAGAGCCAAAGACCAAGCAAAGGGGAGGGGGTTAATTACTAAATGACAAGTTGATCGGATTGAGTGTAAATGATCAAATTGTTCATCAAGTTCACTCTTAAAATAGAAAAGACAATAATTGACTAAGACACCCAAAATACAATAAGACAACAAATGAACGGGACAGAAAAAGTATATTTTTAATATTTTTCATGACGGGTGAAATCCTACTCGCTATTTTTTCATCAAATGTGTGCTAGGTAAACCTCGAACATATGTGGTGGCTTGCAGATCGTGTACACCTGATTAACCACTTTTTTACTAGGAGACAAACTCGAAGTTTATAAGGCATGGTTTTATACCATAAATTACCATTGCAATATTGGTTTTGGGAGAATTCAACTAAGTATTCACCACTAGAGCACTCTTATGAAGAGACGTTGTGTCATATATAAAGAGTCGGTCTCGGGACTTGATCTTTTCAGCGGAAACTGATTTTGGTTGAATTAACTTGTATTGTGTCTGCATGGAGTTAACATGGATGAGAATGGTCTATAGGGTCAAGTTAAAAAAAAGCAAAACTAAACTAAATTAACGTAAGTTGAGGTAAAAATTAAAATAACTCTGAGTGAGCTTAAATAAAGTCATAGAGAATGAGACCACATGGAAACTCAATAACGATCCCACGACAATGGTGTAATCGTGTAACCCAATTTTTTGGAAAAGGAAAACCAAACACGCATTGTACTACCAAGAGACTGGCAAAAAGGCAACCTAATCGATGGGCTGCCTTCTGGCCAGCTCAACCGACCTCCCATGGGCCGGTTCAAGGCAGCCTTCTGCTAGTTAGGGCCGCCACCAATCATGAGTCAGACACTTACACCCTGTTCTTTTGGACTGAAATTGTCCAAACTGATCTGATCTGAACTAAATTAAACTTATTGAACCTGAAGCGAGATTTAGGGTGAAGTGAACTAATAAAAACTGAAATTAAGTTTAGAAGAACAAAGCCTCGGTCTGTCAGTCACCGGCCTTCTTCTATCAAATCAGCCCGATAATACCCGAGCCGACAAGTAGCAGCTCGGCCCAGTGGCCACCTCTACATTTTTTTTTTTTTTGGTCAAACATAAGCGGGTTAAAACCCCAAGCGTAAAAAACTAAAACAACAAAAATTAATTGGAAAACATCAAGACAACTCGAGGCCACGCCATTCCACCCAAAGTCCTGAAGTGCAAGGTTAGTAAGCTGAGGCGGCAAAGCTTCCCTCTCGAACACGACTAAAGATTGTGGGTGAGCCACTCCAAGGTCAGCTAACCAATCTGCGCACCGATTTGCCTCACGATAAATGTGTTTTAGCTGCACTTCCCAAAGAGTATCTTGAATCAAACATTTGCAAATTTTCAACATGTGTGAGTGTGCCGAGGGCAGTTCATTGTCTGTCTTCACAAATAGGATTACACATCCAGTTGTATCTAAGTATTGTACAACCAAGGTATAAGAATGCGAGCATGTATGTATTTTTTCTGAGCTAATGCAAAGTTCATATTTTTAACATGTAAATGGATGAAATCAGATACTTTCTAATAAAGCTCATATTCTTTAACATTCAGATACTTTATTACAAAGCTCAGATTCTACGCCGTACAACTGGTTGTATAGTCCATGAATTGGTCTGTCTTTAAGAAGCTTTCAACGACTTGCGAATCGATTTGAATTAGAATCCGAGGATACATTCGTTCCTTAGTGATTAATAGACCAAGTCAAAGTGCCATAATCTCAGCTCTTGTCACCGTTGCTACTCCAATATTTTCCGCAAAAGCCGCGAGAACAGGGCCACCTCTACAGTGGCACTACTTTTACTTTACCAAACCCTTTGATTTCATTGATCTTGTCGGAGAATAAAAAACCTTTAAAAAACCCAAAACTTCTACTAAGCTAATGCAGATTTCAAAACCCTCAGTATTACAATCCATAGTAATACTACTAACATCTCTGTTCATAGCTTCATTTTTCCTCAAACCCTCTCAAAATTCCATCCAAATTCCTCA
>VHZZ01000234.1:186091-238571 GCA_009801015.1 Silene noctiflora
TGAAAGTTCAGGGGTACCATGTGCACATTCTTAAAAGCAGGGGTACCACGTGAATTAAGCCAAACCTCAGGGGCACCACGTGAATTATCCCAAAATTAAAATACCCCCGAGTGAGCTACTACGACCACATGGGAAATCAGTATCAATCCCACAACCTTACCAATGGTATAATCGTGTAACCCATTTTTTTAGCGAGAAAAGGAAAACCAAACACACATAGTACTACCTAAAGGTGGCCAAAATGGCGAGCTGGCCCAACCTAACCCGATGGGCCGCCTTTTGACCAGCTCAGCCGACCCTAGTCTGCAAAAAAAGCAAAAAGTTTAAGAAAATATATAAAAAATTGGTCTAGCTCGCTGGCCGAGCGAACCCGACCTCCTCATGGGACAGATCAAGGTCGTCTTCCGTTAGCTAGGTCTGCCACCAATCATGAGTCGGACATTCAAGCCCTATTCTTTTGGACTAAAATTGTTCGAATTGATCTGATCTAAACCAAATTAAACTTAATGACCCTAAAGTTTGAACTGAGGTGAACTGATATTAAATCTAAAAGAACAGGGTCTCAGTCTGTCGGTCACCGGCCTTCTTTCATAGGATCGGCCCGATAATACCCGAGCCGACATGTAGCACAGTAGCAGCTCGCCCTGGTGGCCACCTCTAGAACTGGCACTACTTTTACTTTACCAAACTATTTGATTTCATTCATCTTGTCGGAGAAGAAAAAACCTTTCAAAAACCCAAAACTTTTACATTGAACTGTAATAATCTTACTAAGCTAATGCAGATTTCAAAGCCCTCATTACTACAATCCATATTATTACTACTAACATCTCTGCTCGTAGCTTCATTTTTCCTCAAACCCTCTCAAAATTCCATCCAAATTCCTCAAACAATGACAGAATCAACAACTTTTACTGAAATTTTTGGAGTAAAGATTGATAAAAACCCTTGTCAGTCTAAACTTGATCAACTTGGTGTCACCACTTGGCCGAAGTAAGACCGTCTTACACATTAATTTGTATATATTTTCTGTAACCGCTTTTTTTAGAGACTAATTGTGCTTAATTAAACATGGGTATGCATTAGTTTAAGTGATTAGTTCATGCATTTTATTTTGTCAAATGATTTTGGTGATTTTGTGGGTAGTGTTTGTTTAATTTTGCTGATGAATTGTAGGGGAACTTGAAAATGAGCCTAGATTGTTTGTCTTTGTTATCTTACAGGGTGAAAGATTGTATCTTTGGTGATTGTTTGCTAATGAATTGTGATTTTGCTGAGGAATCGATGTGAAATGTGGGTAGTGGGTGTTTGAAAGTTTATGAAAACCCTTTGATTAGCGCTTTGTTTAGATAGAAAGGATTTACTCGGGTTGGCGGGGAATGAAGGGATCAATTTTCCTTCCTACTGGCTAGATTAGAATCCTTTTAATAGTCAAGGTTTGGAAGGAATACACCGAGGCCTTAATGCGGGATAAATATGATACAGTAGCAATTTATTTGAACCTGAAAGGATCAATCACTCCTTGAATTATGGAATAAAATAAGCCCTTTTACTTTCGTGTTGCAAAGATTGAATTTGATGCTAGAAGGAGGTTCTAATCGAGTTTAGAGCACTTTCATGGTTTTGTGTTATGCCATATGATTGATGAGGTGAAATGGTATTAATCCGAGTACATTCTGTTAGAGTAGTACAAGCACATTATAAGATCATACCACATGACTTGAGAGCATGTGATCCCTACTTTGCGATGCATCCAATAGGTTTTGAGTAGTAAGAGGCCAATGTCCGTTGTTTCACATAAAAGGCCTTGTTTGGATACCAAAATCATTGGAAAAGGGAGGGGGAGAGAGGCAGAAGGAAAGGAAATGGAGGGAAGGAAAGAGGACGGAGAATGAAGTAGTTGTGTTTGGATACAATTTCCCTCCAACTCCTTCCTATGTTGGAGGATTATGATTTTAAATTTGCCTCGAGGAGGGAAAATGGAATGCCTCCATTTCACTCCAACCTTGTTTGCTAATCAAACTCGGGATTTGTATCCACTCCCCTCCCACTCTCTCCAAACCCCCCAATCCAAACAAACCCAAAGGTTGTTTACTACTTTTAGCGGCCTCTTGTTTCAGAGATCGAGAGTCAGGTGTTGATCAACTAGGGGTTTTATTGAGTATTGGATCTTCATACTTTCTGAAGCCTGAACTCTGAACACTGATGGCTTTTTTTGGATATAGATAATTGCTGGTAGTAGATCAAATCTTTGCATTTTGCTTGGTAATGAGTCTCATTGATGAACCAAAGCTTATTGGATAGTTGGATCAATAAACCTAGAAACTGTGATCGTTTGTGATGTATAACTTAATCAGAACTGAAAGCAATTAGCAGAAACATAATGCTCAGTATCTTGTCCACTCTGTGAATAGATGTGGGAGGATGGGGTCGAGCTGTGAGGACTGAGAACATGCCGTTGGCAAGGTTTTATAGCCAATGTGTTCTGGTGACACATGTATAACGCTTCATGCATATGACCCCCCCTACTGCGAGAGCACTTGGAGACATTTGGGTAGTGTTGTCAATTAACCCGGGTTTGAATGAATTGACCGCAATAGAACCATGTTTTATCTTGCCTTTTGTTTTTCAGCTTACTTGAGCATCTTCTCATACGGCATTCAGAAAACAGAAAAAATAATACCACGACAGTTAGAATGGCACGCAATACTTGACTTTACTTGAGCTTCCTAAGCAAAAGTGAACCCTTAGTAAGTTCTCGTTAGGATTGCCCAAGTAATTATATGGTTGAGCTACGCAGCGAGAATATGGTGCTAGAATAACTTATCCTTCTATATTTCATCTTTTATTTTTCTATATTTAGGAAGTTGCAAGTTTGTAACATTGCTCTAATTATAGTATCAAATCATGGTGCGTTACGGTTGCAGTAGTGGCTATACCCTAATCTAACTGAATGCGAAAATGTTGCCTTATGATACGGTGAAATACAGTCATGGTGATGTTCAGTCCTTTATGAAATGGTCGTGTTTCAGTTATTGTAGCTCATCATTAGATGTTTGGTGTGAACAGGTGGAGTGGTCAGCCAGGAAAAATGCCATGGACTTTCGAAGGGGAGGAGACAATGTACCTACTGGAAGGTAAAGTGAAGGTTTCAGTTGATGGACACGAAGGATCTTTTGAAATCGGGGCTGGTGATTTGGCTGTGTTTCCTAAAGGTATGAAGATCACTTGGGATGTGCTTGAAGCTGTGAACAAGCACTATAGTTTTAAAAAGTAATTTAAATTAAATGTAAACCATCTTATGACATAGGACTACAAACCTGATAAAATGCAATTCCTTGCAAATTCAAGAAACTCGAAATTCTCATTCTTTATGCAGATGGTTTTGTATTAGAGTATGAGAACTAATTTTGCCGCCATAAACTTAAGAATGGTCGTCGCAATTTGGATTAATGTACCCTTATATGCAAAATCAGGACCTAATCACAACATTTTGCCACCGTAAACTTTTAAAGTGGCCGTAGCTCTAGTGATTTAACTGGAATTATTCTATGGTCTTGTATTGAAACAAGACCATAGAAATTAGCTTTGCTATCACGGTCATTTTGGCAAAAGACCCCAATTTTGGTTCAAAAAAAAAATTGAATTAAGATTTTACACTTAGTGAAAGTTATGGGACCTAATTGTTAGTTGTTACTCCATATTTGCAACTTATTAGTATTGATTATTGACCAAATTTAAGGGCCTCAATTATCATTTTCACGGTAATTATTTTACTAGCTTCTAATTTTATTTTATTTTTTTGGTGTGCATTATTAGCTTCTAATTTGAGTTCTCTATTATTCACACATTCAGTTATTGCATTTTTAGCATTAATGGTCACTCCCTCCAGGGTTTAATCGAGCCGATTCGATACAGGGCTTGGCTAAGCTCGAAATCAAGTGGTATATTAATAGCCGAACTCCAATCCTACACAAAGGCCCTTTTTTTTTTGACTGAAACGGATCTGATCTGAACTGAACTTATAGGATCTGAACTGATCTGAACTGAACTGATTGGATCTGAACTGAACTGAACTTATAGGATTTGAACTGAACTTATAGGATTTGAACTGAACTTACAAGATCCGTTAAATTAAATAATTTAATTTAAATTAATTAATTTAAGTTTATTATTATTGTTGCCGTCGCCGTCGCCGTGTGGGATCTCAACGCAAGCTAAGATAATACTTCCTCCATTCAATTCCACCCTACCAATTTCATTTTTATACACGATTTACAATTAAACATTAAATTGCAAATTTTTCTCAATACATAAGTGAAAATATATTCATGTGGGATCTTGTTTAATTCGTCTTTACGAGTACATTAAAAATATCTAATTTTTATAATTTTTGCAANAATAATAACAATAACAATAACAATAATAACAAGGCTTCCTTACCTAATAAAAAAACAATAATAACAAGAGAATAATAATAATAATAATAATAATAGTAATAATAGTAATAGTAATAATAGTAATAGTAATAATAATAAAGTTAAATTAAATTAATTAATTTAACGGATCTTGTAAGTTCAGTTCAGATCCTATAAGTTCAGTTCAGATCTTATAAGTTCAGTTTAGTTCAGATCCAATAAGTTCAGTTCAGATCCTATAAGTTCAATTCAGTTCAGATCCTATAAGTTCAGTTCAGTTCAGATCCAATAAGTTCAGTTCAGATCCTATAAGTTCAGTTCAGATCAATTAAGTTCAGTTCAGATCAAATCCGTTTTAGTCCAAAAGAACAGGGCCTAAGTCCAAAAGAATCGGGCCAAATTCTCATTTGTGATGGATATATCCTCATAAGCTTGTAACGAGTCAAATATTATTCACAAATAGCTTGTCTTTACCTACCTATGTTAATAATATTTGATCCGTCACAAGCTTACGACGGATATATGATATATCCGTCACAAGGTAAGACTTACTGTCCTACCTACCCAAGGGCATTGACATGTCAATGACAAAGTCCTTACGAAGTCAACTAAACATGTGGTTGCTAATCTGAGAGCTCAATTCCTAGTTGCTRCTTAATTCTGCATTATTTATTTGTCTGAAATCTTGCATTTACAAACAAAAAAAAGGAAAATAATTCTTAAGAGATCATTCAATTCCTACAATCATGGACGTTTCAACAACGTTGTCCTTAGTTCAAACTATCCTTACTGCTATCYAAACGTTGGGCCTGATGCACTCAGTGTGTTCCATTACTAATTGCAAATCCGAGCTTGATGACCTCCATAATACTGTCGAAACTGTCAGAGCTGTTCTTATGGATGCTGATACCAAGCAGGACTCGCTTAACTTCCAGGAAAAGAATTACATTCAAGAGCTCAAAGATGCTGTTTATGACGCCGATGATGTGTTGGATGAATTCCTAACCCTTGCCAAGCAGAAGCAGCTCAGACGCAACAAGGTGAAATCCTTTTTTTCTCGGTTTAAGCTTCTTACTCACAGACTTTCAAGTAAAGTCAAAATGGTTAAYGACAAGTTGAAYACCATTGCTGCTAAGAGTGATAAGTTTAGTTTTAAGGTTGACTGTAAGCCTATGAAATTTACRAAGGAGGAGACTTCTTCTTTTTTGTGTGATAAAATCATCGGAAGGGAGGAAGATGTGGAGAAGATTATAGGTGTGTTGTTGGGTTCTCATAATGTTGATCAACCAAATGTTTCTTTGCTTGCCATTATGGGGATGGGAGGTTTAGGAAAAACCGCTCTTGCCCAACTTGTGTATAATGATCCTAGGATCTGTAACGCTTTCCGTCTGAAGAAGTGGACTTGCATTGCTGATCAGGATGAACAACAGTGGAGCTTGAAAACGTTTTTAGGGAAGGTGGTGAAAGGACCATCCATTGATGATAAGTCGTCTTTGGAGGAGATACATCTTGAATTTAAGGGGCAACTGGAAGGGAAAAAATATTTGCTCGTYTTAGATGACGTGTGGACTGAAAGTTATGAACAATGGCAGCAAGTTGAGGGGTTTTTGAAGGTAGGGGGAAGTGGGAGTTGGATAATTGTAACTACGCGCTCGAAAAAAACTGCCCAAATGATTGGAGGTGATCGRGTGCATGTATTGCAAGGTTTGTCAGAACCRGARTCATGGMTTTTGTTTGAAAGGATGACATTTCAAACAGAAGAAAGAGATGATGRGTTAGTTAAACTTGGCAAAGAGATCGTTAAAAAGTGCAGCAATGTCCCRCTAGCTATTAGAATGGTAGCAAGTCTTTTGCGTGGTCAATCCAAGTCTAAGTGGTTATCRTTTCACGACAAAGGGTTAGAYTVTCTTAGTGAAAGTAATGATACCATGACCCGCATATTGAAGTTAAGTTATGATCAACTTAACCCTTCCTTGAAGGCTTGTTTTGCGTATTGTGCCATCTTTCCCAAGGATTGGGTGATTAGTAAGCAAACGTTGGTCCAACTTTGGATGGCACAAGGCTACATTAACTCGGAGAATTTAGGAGAGGAGTACTTTCTTATATTGCTTCAAAGGTGTTTTTTCCAGGATTTACCCGAGGATGAATTCGAGGRGATTGACTCGTTTAAAATACATGATCTCTTGCATGATCTTGCTGAAAGAGTWGCGGGCGAAGAGATTTGTAGGTTCAGTTTTGATACTTYTAATGTGGGTAAAAGAGTTCGTCATCTGTCTTTTGTGAGCAACTCCTCTGCACAACTTATCATCAATAATTCTCATATTCGTACATGCCTTCAACTCGAGGATCATCTCGTGGATTGTACAGTGGAGCAATTCCTAGCAGGTAAATCAATACCGAAATGGACATGGTTAAGGTCATTAGCTTTGAGTTTTTCAGAGGCCAAAAGTTTACCAAAATCAATAGGTCAGTTGTTGCATCTAAGGAATTTAGACCTCTCATTCAGTCGCCAGCTAGAATTTCTTCCCAAATCGATAACAAAGTTAGTTAATCTACAGACTTTACTATTAGATTCTTGTACAAAGTTAAAACAACTGCCAAATGATGTGAGCAAGTTAGTTGATCTAAGCACCTTGAATGTAGTTGGATGTCATGAACTGAGTCATATGCCGGTAGGCATAGGTATGTTGACACGTCTGCAAACCTTATGCCTATTTGTGGTGGGTGCGCCAGCAAGTTCAAAGTTGGATCAATGTTTTAACGGGTTGGAAGACCTACAACACCTAAATAGATTAAAAGGGTGTTTGGCGATTGAAATAGCAGTACTTGAAAATGCAAAATTTGTGAAGGAAGAACAAGGCGGGGGAGGCTACTTAAGGAGTAAAGAACACCTAGAGACGATTATTATTAACTTTAGATACGGGGATGAGTATGGAAGCAAGGAGTCTGAGCAAGCATTGCTGGAAGAGATGCAACCTCATCCTAATGTCAAGACATTGATGGTGTTTGGGTATCATGGTGAAACGATACCGAGATGGCCACGGAGGGGAGATAACTCAGCATTGTTTGATCTCCCCAATCTTGTCACTTTGGAGATCCGAAATTGCATTTGGCTGCTCTATTTGCCATGGCAGATTGGGAAACTGCCCCATCTTAAAACGCTAGATATTTCAGACTTGTGGAATATGGAATATCTCATGGATGCAGACTCGGAAACATTGATCTCGAGTGAAGAATCATCCTTTTTTCCCAGCCTCCAGAATCTCCATATTAATGAATTGTATTCGTTAAAAGGGTGGTGGCGGAGAACAGAATCATTGCAAGTGGTCAACCCTAATGGCGGCGGAAGCAGCCGAGAAGCACATCTGGAGTGCTCATCATATAGCTTTATTTCTCTACTAYCGATTCTCAGTGATCTACAAGACCCCAAAAAACATCTAGAGTGGGTATCATCTCCCTGTTTTCCTGTACTAAAGGAACTCACTATAGAATACAGCGAGGGAATGAATTTTSTTCCTTTTTGCCCGCAACTCGAACATCTGGAAATAGATGATTCCGCGAGAAAGTTGTCGTGGACAGATAGGAGGAGCACAACTCACCACGACGAGCTGTCATCGTCACTCTCATATCCCAATTCGAAGCAGCTGGATATCAACRAATTTGAATGGCTGAAATCTATATCGGTCAAGTACACTCGGTTTCTTTCAGAGATAAACATAAGGAGTGATWGGAGATGCGAGAGTTTGGGAGAAGTAAAGGAGCTCTCACTAACCCCTTTATTGTCTTCCCTGCGAACCCTACATATAAAAGATTGCCCGAAACTTAAGAGCGTGGCAGGATGGTTGGAGCATCTTTCTGCCTTGGAGAATCTGTYTATAGATGACTGTCCAAAAGTGGTGTTGGATGGGATGTCATGGCGTAACCTTGCTGGTACCCTTCAATACTTGGAATTGGCCGGAATGTATGAGATGGAGAAATTGCCAGAGGGTATGCAGTACTGCACTTCCCTCCGATCTCTTTGTATATACAATTCGCCTGCACTGAATTCCTTGCCGAAATGGATGCCCATACTCACCTCTCTCCAGACACTCAAGCTTCAGCGGTGTTCCCCGAGTCTCTTTAATAGATGCCAACTGWATGRGGAGGACTGGCCCCTCATCCGACACATCTCAAAACGTAAAGTGTGGTAGAGAATAGTCTCATCTGATACGGAGTATAATATAATGTGATATACTCTAGTTAACCATTAAGGGTCTAACTTCAGTTTTTTTAGCGATGAAGACCCGAACTTCAGATGTTTTGCGATAAGAACCTAGCCCTTCTTTCCGTCAACCACTTAGACTTAAGACAGTGTCGAGATTAAGGGAAAAGAGACTGTGATTGTCCAATATAGAACTAGTGACAGGCATGCTAAGACAGGAGACTCCTCAGCTTGTCATTTTTTATTTGGTCTTCCACGAAGATTTGGAGATTTCTCAAAACTGTAAGAATGGAAGCATTCGTCTTACAGGATCTGACCTTGTAAATATACATTGTGTGTCTTGCATTCTTCTTTCTTCGGATTTGAGCTTTAGTTTAAAATTTATAGTTATTGAGTTGGCCCTGTACTGATCATGGCACCCTTTTGTTGAAGATCGTAAGCACTTTGTTAGGTATTTTTTAAGTGGGCTATTTGATACTCCCTCTATTCCGTTCATTTGTTCACTTTGGACTAGCTATGTGAAGGTGGGGCAGAAGCAATGCATAGTAAGTCTTAAGCAAGGGTATATCATCCACATTTCACAGGTACTCGGGAGCATAGCATTCTGAATTTTGACACATTCCTGTGATAATTGAGTTGAGTACATTGATTTGTGTGACGTTCGTACTCTGTGGTGTTCAGGCAACTCTCAAGACATTAAGAAAGATAAAGTAAGAAGGACAAAGAGACTCTAATGGTCCAAGCCAAATCCAACAACAAGAAACTGATTACGGGAATGCTAACTGCTAAGCGAGGACACCTCTTCAGCTGTAATTTGGTTTGGTTGAAGCATTCATCTTATGGGATACCTAGCTGCCACAGGTGACCAATATCGTTTCAAGTATGTGTTGTGTGGCTTGCATTCTTATTTCTTCCTATCTCGATATTTTTTAGCTATTGAGTTGGTTATACTGATCATGGGACTTTTCTGTTTTAATGTTTTGAAGTTTCTATCGGTATTTTAATCATAGATAAACAAATGACCGGAATGGATGAAGTATTGAACTGCAGGATGCTGAAACCTGCTATTATATGCTGAACATCTGCTGTCAATGGCAAAATATATGAGAACTGATCACTTCTTGGCCATCACTGGTGTCATCTTATTCTTATATAGTGAAATCGTAATTGCCTAGTCGGTTACTTCGTATTAAGTAAGGATCCTCTCCATTTACTTCTCTCGGTTTTCCCTCTTCTTGTCATCAACTATTGAAATTTGATTTGATATCTCCATTTCCTCAGATTTTTTTACCAAACACAATTACACCCAYTGATAAAAACCGAAGCGAGGATATGAACGTAAGAAATGGAGAGGATCCCGACTCATGATTATATGCCACCTTTTAGAAAAGCCTGAAAAAGAGCCTTAATTTGAGGGAAAGCAAGTCACAGGAATATGGAAGCCCATGTCTCTGTCAGTTGCCACTAAAGCTAAGACCACCACCTGTATTACTTATTTACTAAAACTGCTGCATTCATTGCCCACCTCACCTCCAAACAACTTTCATGSCAAGGGTCTTCATTACGACATTACTACGTATACAATACTTGTGTAAGACGGTTTTATCCAAAGTCATTAACCATATTATTCAGGGTGTGTGATTGTCTGATTGCCATTCTAGATTACTCGTATCCAACTATCCAKGAGTTAAACTCACCGGTTTTCTGCAATTTTTCGTTTGAAAAACTCTCTACATTACGGCTAATTCATGTATAAACGAGAATCCTCCGACCTTGAACCTCAACCATTTGGTTCCTCTCGGCTCTCACTAGCTGAGATTTAATAAAGCTCGAACAAGTGGTTAAAGAGACTGGCAACAGATACCGTATTCGTTCTGTTTGATGTAGTCAGTATTTCCTTTATTCCATTGAATTGTTTACGTTTTCCAAAATTACGTCCAAGACGGAGACAGTCTGGAAATTGTGGCAATTTGGTACAAACTTTTATGAAATTCAAACTTTTCCACATCAAGAAAGATGACCTCTCATTGTTTGTTAATGTAAGCACATCAGAATTCACTACTTACAACTCCTCACGTTAAATCTACCATTCATATCGACATTTACGCGGTGACATCCCACCCGATTCACTTATCACACACATGGGAAGAATTTCCGATTCACTAAACCGACATTACTTCGAAAGTTCATTCTTGGTTGTGTCGAATTTCTACCGATACGAGATATCGCCGGCGAAATCACCGAGAATTGTTGCGATTCATCGATGACAACCAATTAAGAACGGATTATACTACTACCACGACTATGACTGATACCGAGATATTGAACCATGCATTTAACATGACATGACATTTCAAGTCAGAAATCCGAAATTTCACGCAACAGTCGAATCTGACATTCACTGCCGAGCCGAGTCATAACATGCACAGATTTACGGCGATGTCACGATGATAAAAGAATGAATCTAGAGTAACAAAGGTGCAGATCGGAGATTATCAGTCAGCAGAAACTACAGGTGCCCAATGTGCTGCAACTCTGCTCTGTTAGAAATCTTAGTAAACAAAAAACTGCCAATCTCCATAGTCCACCCGAATACCATATATTTTGCCTGTCAAGCTTAATATGTTCCAATTGCTTAACTGCCAATCTACAGAGTCTGTCCTCGTCAAAATCCTATCAATTTAAGCACTAGACACTCGATCTGACAAACAGGTCATTTTGGTTGGCCGAATCAATTTGGTTCTAGAGTTATGATTGGTGTAATTCTGTCTGGAGTTCTGGATCTAATTCCAAACAAACTGGTTTTATCAGATCTACTAACCAGTAACCACCAACATATGAGTACCTCAAGACGGATTCTGCACACAGCAGCTTATTTACCTCTGTTACGGCAGTGAGGCAGACACCAACTGTTTCTTCCCAGAGATCTAGCCAATTCTCCTGGCAGATGAATTCTGAACATTTACAGTACTCCTAAATGTTTGTGTCTAATTTCTAACTTAGCAGGCTGTAAGGATCTTAATTTCTAACTTAGCAAAGACTAGAAAAATCCCAAGACGCCTAAATCTAGATGTCGAAACAGATCTCTCACATGATCATATTGTTTCCCGTCCCAACACATTGAAAATCCGAATAAACATCCACAGACAAGGCTGTTATGTTAAGAAGTTCCTGCCTTCTGAAGCTAAAGATCTAAAGTTGATGGAACAACTAACACTTAAATTAGAGATAAAGAAAGTAGACAAACCATACCTTTGACGAGCAATAGATGTAACAATAAAACAAATCCAGTGCCTCGAAGAGTCAAAGGCTCCTGCTGCCTCTGGAAGATTAAGGCCTAGGCTGATCACAAACTTACTAACAGAGTAACAGATGCAACATACAACAGAAACTCTAGCATCCGATGCAATGACAGAAAGAACAAATCGTTAACAAATTGTGTCCTACTTTTATTGAAATTGAAACGAAATAATACAAGTCCACAAATTGGCTTAGTTCTATTAAAACTTGAATTCTACATCACTGAAACTACAACAAATTACATTCTCAGGAAGAAAAAAAAGAGTAAAAATGGCAGACGGAAAAAAAATGGATAGTTGTTGTACAGCTTAAAGTGGCCAAATGAAGATCTGTAATCCCAAAACTTCCAATCATGGAGGAAGCAAGTAGCCTCGATACACAGATAAGAGACGGATTGGGGGGGGCAGCAAGAAGATTAAAAAAACTCGAAAACAAATGATACGAATCAATGAACAAGAATTTGAACAAAATCCTACCGTGGTGTGGAAAAAAATTACATATTATGACGATCAGCATAGATTCATTGATTGATTCATTCAGCGGCCTTCTTGCCGTCTTTATAGTAATTGAGGTACCATCTAACAAACTTCTTCAATCCAGTTTGAAGATCAGTAGTCGGCTTATACCCAAACTCAGAATGAGCATAACTAATATTAGCATGAGTATACTGCACATCCCCATTCCTAGGCAACTTCATGACCATCCTCTTAGCCTTAACCTTCAACAACTTCTCCAAAATCGACACAAGATCAGACACAGGAACAGGCGAAGTATTCCCCAAATTAAACACCCTCAACTGCGCAGCCCCATTCTTCTTCCCACCACTCCCAGTACTCTTCTCAGCCGTATCCAACGCACCCAAACACCCTTTCACAATATCATCAATGTAGGTAAAATCCCTAGCCACAGTCCCATGATTCGCCCCCTCAAATATCGGTATCCCCTTCCCTTTCAATATATCCCTAGTAAAGAAAAAATACGCCATATCCGGTCTCCCCCAGGGTCCATACACAGTAAAGAACCTCAACCCGGTTATACTCAAACCGTATATATGATTATAAGTATGAGCAATCTCTTCACCGGCTTTTTTCGTGGCTGCATATAAACTAGCAGGTTGGTCAGTCCTATCTTTTTCACTAAAGGGTACTTTTGTATTCAATCCATATACTGAACTAGATGATGCCCAAACTATTGCAGGTTGCGGATTCGCCGATTTACAAACTTCTAACAAATTCACAAATCCTGCTATATTACTATGCACATAAGAGCCGGGGTTCTGCATTGCGTATCGAACCCCGGCTTGTGCTGCTAAATGCATCACATGACTAAATGCAACAACCTCAAACAATTTCTTCAATAAAATCGAATCATTTATATCACCTTCTACAATAAAAATACCACTTTTTTCCAACAAATTTTTTCTTGCTTTTTTTAAATTTGGATCATAATAATCATTAAAATTATCTAAACCCAAAACACCATCACCTCTACGTTTCAATGCAGCAGACACGTGGGTCCCAACAAAACCGGCTGCACCGGTCACCAGTACTGACATCCCATTCGTTGCCTTCACCCGAGCAGAGTTTCGAACCCGTTTCTCCCATTCGGGTCCACCCCATGAGAAATTCCTCAGCGAACGCCGACCAGAAACCGACTCCGAACCCGAAACCGATGAATTAGAAGAAATAGATGAAGATCTGTAGAAGAACATTAAGATAAGACCAAGAAATATTAAACTCCAAAATGTTAGCTTAACAATTGGTGTATTATGCCATCTTAAACGATGATGAATATATGAAGATTTATCCATCTTGAACTTTCCTGGTGTTGATGGTGCACTATCATTATGATTATGAGGCATTTTTTTTGGATTTTTTGAGATTTTGTTTGATTTTGATTAATTTTTTGTGTTCTTGAAATGTGGGTTTGTGTTTATGGACCAAGAAATTGATTAAATTGATGAAAAAGTGATTAAAAATTGATTGATTTGAGGAAAGATTTCTGGGTTTTGCTTGAAATTGAGTTTTGGTATCTGGGTATTGCTCAAAATCTCAATTTTTTTTTGAGATTGGAATTGTTTGTGGTGGGGAAAAGGGAAGACTTTTTTAGGGATTTTTATTTTTTTTCCAATTTTTTTGATTTTGTAATTTTTTTGGGGGATTTATAATGTTGTTTCTCCCTCTTGATTTTTGCTTATCTAAGCAGATAAGAAGAGAAGAAGGGTAAAAAAAAAATAAAAAAAATGGAAATTTTTTTTGTGTAATTTTTAGGAAAATGAGTAGGTAATTGAGGTTAAAAAAAATAATTGGTTGGATTAAAATTGGAGATTTAAGGGGAGCTATAAATAAGGAGATCCTTAGGAAATTATGAGTCAAAAGACAGTAAAAAAAAGGTTGAGATTGTTGTGGGCGGGTGGTAAATTTATTTTGACTGTTTACTTTGTTTTATTTTGCCTTTTTTTTTTCTTTTTCAACCCACATTTTTTTTTTGTGTTTTAGGTAATTTGGTGATTAAATAGGGTTTTTAATGGACGATGATATGTAATTATATAATTATGTACGAGGTGATTTACTAAATTTAACAATCAAGGATATAGTTGAATGAATTTAACACAATTTAATTATCTTTCAATCCATTGTATTTTGATGTTATATTCGTGATTGTGGCTAAATTTCAGGTTATCCGTTATATTCTTTTACTATCTATTTTTAAGAAAATGACTTAAAAAAATTTCATATAGGAAGAGAGAGGTTAGAGCACGAGGAATGAATCTAATACTCGGTAATTTAGCAATAATCCTTTATTCGAACTTTTAATAGACTATCAACATTGCAAATCATATCTATGGTATTTAAAAAGAGTTTTAAATGTGATAGAGTGAGATAAACTAATCTAATTTATAAAATATATATTTTGTTTTTGATAAAGGAAATTTATCTTTTGCTATCTTTTTTATCATATATTTTATTTAAATAAATATTTCGAGATAGATTATCTTTTGCTCACCGAAAAAGGTATTATTATACTCTGTTAGGGAATATACGGTATGTTATTATACCTATAATAATAATAATAATAATATATTCTGTTATGGAAAGTTCTCCGGGGTTTCTAGTGTTATAATATTTCTAGGTTATTTAATTTATTTCAATTTCATTAGTTTATGTTAGCGTACTCTCTAACGTACAAAATAAGCGGGTATAAACAACGCAATCGATCTAATTTTTCGTTCTAAACACTTTTAAATAGAATTTTTCGAATTTCTTTTGGGTTATACTTACTCCAATATGTTACAATAAACATAAAAGGACCCATGAGCACTTAGATCAACTGACAAAGCCCAAGGGGTTGTTCTAGCTTAACCAGAGGTCTCGTGTTCGAACCCTGAGAACGCAGCACTATTAAAACTCACGCGGGAGAGTTTTACCACCCTAATAATCCTACCCGGCTCGACTCCGGATTAAACCGGATGGTTTACACCAAAAAAAACAATAAACATAAAAAGGAGTCATTTAACTTACAAGAGTGACTACACTACTTTTGTGTTCAATCGTAAGTTGTCCGTAAGATAGAGGGATAGTAGTGTTTTAAAGGCATTAGAGTCTTACATAAAGACAATGACATGTGAATGTGAAATAAGGCTCAAATTTGGTGATGTTAGCCAAATTTATGTGCTACTAAAAACAACCTTTGCTTAATGACGCAAAGTCACCTTTTCAATAACTTTTTGTTGTGTCAAACAAGTTATTACGGATTTAAGTCGGATATGATTATAAGGATGACAACCGACAATATTATCAAACCCTTGGGTATTGAAAGTTTGAAACAACGTGTCAATTGCAATATTTCGGATCTAATGGATAAGGTTAAATGGATCTGAATATGAATTATATGGTCGAGATTCAGACCCTACTCTTAAATCCATTTCGTTTAACTTTTATTCGGATCAAAAATATGTTAAGTAATTTTATAAGACTCTATTTCGATATTTTTAAAAAAATGTTGGCTTTAATATTTTATTTTAATATAGAAAAATAATATGTTAAGTCACATTAAAACACAAAATAAATATTTTTTAATATTTAGAAAATGATTTTTTAAGTAGTAAAGGATATATGGGATATAGGATATAGGATCAAATTCAGATCCTACGGATCCGATTATAGTTATAAAAGATTAAATTCTATGAATTTAAACGGGTCTAGATTCATTATATAACAATATACAATAACATAAAGATAGGAATATCGGTCTTATTCAAATCGTACACATTGCCATCCCGAGATCGAACTCTTTGAGGTTAAACTCAATACGAATTAATGAGAGTTGTGACTCAATAATTAGTTTACTTATAATAAATATGTCCCACATTCTCTGCACTATATTCCTCATCATGAAATTCACCTAATTTTACCGAGTGAAAAATAAAATAAAATAAAATAAAATGCATACAGCTGATATACAACTAATGCATGTACAAAGAATGAGTACATATGTTCGATCATATAAAGAAATAAAGTGTAAATTTTATCCAAATGTAATCTAACTTATCTTCATGAATCCCAAATGTATATTTTCAATTTCGGAAAATGTACGCGGTGTCCTGAGGTTTGACATTTTGCCCGAAATACTAAAAAAATTTATCCGGGGAACTTTAAGAGGCCATAATTCGTGTTTACGATTTCAGAAAGTGACAATTTTTTTTCAAACCGATCATCTTTCTGAGGACTACGATTTGAAAAAAAAATGATCGTATTTGAATCCCTTTGGCTAGGAGTTATTGCGTGTCAAAGTTTGTTTGACCGAACAAACTCAACAATTTTTTTTCTCAAGTCGTAATTCTCGTAAAGATGATCAATTTGAAAAAAAAAATTATCACTTTCTGAACTCGTAATTCGTAAACACGAACTATGGCCTCTTAAGGTTTTCCGGATAAAAAAATTGGGTATTTCGGACAAAAAAACAAACCTCAAGGACACCGCATGCATTTACCCTTTCAATTTTAGTCGAAATATTGTAATTGTTCGTAACGGATGAATTTTGGTGGTTGAAACTAGGTGAAATTCTCAAAGGTTTTAGGTTCAACCTTTCACGTCTTCAAGATAATTGATTTTTACTACCTGAAAAATATTCTTAAATATGTAATCTTAACATAAGGTTAAAACATTAGGAAAATTCGTTACTCCAAAATTGTAGTTTTACGTTCGACCCTGTTAGAGTAATGTAGTTTGGTGGTTGAAACTAGGTGAAACTCTCGAAGGTTTTAGGTTTAAACTTTCACGTCTTCAAGATAATCGATTTTTGCTACCTAAATATTCTTAAATATGTTATCTTAACATAAGATTACAACATTAAGAAAATTCGTTACTCCAAAATTGTAGTTCTAGGTTTGTCCCTGTTAGAGTAACATATACTACTACTCTTTTTGTTTCAGTTATTTATTTATCCTTAATATTCACTGTAATAAATATTTAATTTTAATCAAATGCAAATAAATGATTGAGAATTAAGACGAATGATTAGTATCGTTTAACTTCAAACCCTAATATTCCCTCGAAAAGGAAAATTAAAACCCCAATAGTTCTAGATATCACGCGATTCCTTAAACTAGGACAAGCAATCTGATATACGAGAATTCTCAACGTAAGAATATGGTTAATCAAACTTTATATTATGTACTAGCTTAGGAACCCGTGCAAAATTGCACGGAAATGTATAAAAAATATATAGATAGTCATTTGACATATTATAGGTATAGTACCAAGTAGACCTGTCAAACGGGTCGGGCGAGTCGGGTCCCGGGTCGGGTCAAAATATGGATCGGGTTAGGGTCAGAATACAGGTCAAAAAATATTTTCTAACGTCTTTTTTAATCTATTTTTTTAATTAAAAAAATAGTTTTAAAAAACGTAAAACATATTTAAAATTAATATTTTAATCATATTCAACATTTACATTAATTATTTCAACGTTTACATTAATTATATTGACATAAATGTTAAATTAAAGTTTTTTTAATATTTATTTTATTATTAAGTATTGTAAAAGTTATATAAAATTGACTTTTTAGTTATGTTTGTAATTTTTAATAATAAAAAAACAATTTTTTAACAATTTTTTTCAAATTTAACACGATAATTGGCTATCACATTAAAAAAAATAAACTAAAATTTTGGAAAGACGGTTTGTCAATAAAATAAAGAAAAAGAAATATCATGTGTGGAGCATTTTGCTTATTTTGCGATTTTGCGTCATCTATATATATTTTTATTGACCTTATATCTTACTGTAGAAGTCATGCAATGGTGAGCTAAGCAAAATGAACAACATAAAAAATGTCCCATATTCTGGGCAAAATCCGTCACAAACTTGTAACGTGACACAAAGGGGTAACTAGGAGGGGTAAGTCCGTAAGTGAGAGCGGGTTGTGAGAGGTCACAAGTTTCTGACTGTCACAAGTAAGGCGAGCTGAATACTTATATAGTCATATATAGGTGATGTCAACTTATTAATCATTTAAGATTATTACTAGTTTAGATCCCGCGCAATGAATGCGCGGTATTTATAGAGTTCATATTTTTATATTACTTAATCATTTTAAATTAACATCTCATTAATTTTTCATATTTTACGTCATTATATTTTGATATGTGAAAAAAATAAATAAAAAATTGAACTGTAAAATTATTCAAGAAAATTGAGTAAAATTGAATTGTGAAATAATAGTGGTATCTCGTTATTGTATTTTGTTTTGAGAAAAGAAAAAATAAAATTGAAAATTAATCCAAGAAAATTGAGTAATGTGCTGAAATGTATTTTTTTTACTACAAAGCTAATTGTTTATAGTTTTATATCATTTATACTTTAATTAAAATATTATAATTTAGTATTTAGTGAAATTATATAATTTGGTAAAAAAATAAATTTTAATGAAAAGATAACAACGTAATGAAATACATTAGTACTAATTATTAATTTCCTTATTTATAGTTAATACACTTAAATTATCATTAGCTTCCTTATTTATAAAGACTAGTGTAATACCCGTGCAAATGCACGGTATTTTAGATACAAATATTAGAGAATTTGACAATTAATTAAACTAATGTCCTTTACCTTCGTTTTGAAAAGAGTAGAAAATTTGCATATATAATTCCAATGACATATTTTATTAGCCTTATTTATATAAAAGGTAAATAATAATTGATGTTATAAAATTAATTAAGAGACAAATATAGTTTAATAGTAAATATAGATAGTGAATACTAAGTAATTAGGAAATAAATATTGTCTATAGAATATCACTTAGGCGGGAAATTTAAGCGGGAGAATTTGGAGATATGTTAATCTTTTAGTATATAGAGAATGCTTTTTTGAGGGAAAATGGTGAGTTTACTTATTTTTTAAGCAGCTAGGAAATTTCTTTTTACAAACTTTGAATATTCGACACGATTACTAAGATTGAGAAGAATTTTAGAATGACACTTGTTTTTTTTTTTCAAATAAATATACTATGTCGTGGGTAAGAATCCAATTTAAGATCGAGTGCTTATATTCTAAAGTCAACCTGTAGTAGTCGGAATTTTTACGTATTTAGTCAAATAATTACGAAAACGAAGTTAGTCAAGTAATTACGTAAAATGGCGTATTGCTGAAGACATGATGCATGCGTTAATCTTTCAATCACGTCATGTATAACTTAATTATTTGGATCTTAATTTCTTATAATCTTCCCTTGATATCTCATTCTTTCTATTTTAAAACAATCATTAATTAATTGTGTAAATAAACTTAATTATACTTATTTCTCTACATTATTAAAAACTTGAATTGACAAGATGTTGACAATATCAAACCATTTAGAAAGCGAAATTGAAAGCAACCTCCATGCATGTTTAATCATTTTTTATTTTATTATCATGGCAAGAATCTTAAGGTAAAATCTCTTAAAAAGGATCTTTAGGTAGAATCTTTTTCTTATTATGGTAGAATCTTTAGGTAATTTTAGACATTTTTCTTCCAAAATGCATATTTTAAATAAGGAAAGTAATACCAAAGTTGGCTGGTGTGAGTGGTAAGGGCTCTCATCTCTTAAACAAATGGTCAGGGATTCGATTTCTGACTCTTGTGAATGAAAAAGCCAAACTTGAGAGGGGTCAACCCATTAAATTGCCTTCAGTACCCCGAAGGAGATTGCCCCAACTGTCGGTAGGGGATACTCCTGGCCTGGTCAACACCAAAAAAAAAAAATAAGGAAAGTAATGATAACTAAGTTCATTCACTAAATAAAAATAAAAATAAAAGATTTTCTCATTTGTACCCTCTAAATATTGGCTTTTCTCTCGTTTCTTTTTCTCCCAGCTTTTTCCACCACGTATCTGGGATCGCTTCATGAGTTACCGTATTCAATTTCATCCCAACATAACAAGTCATCATCTATCTTTAAGAAGTACCCGATTTTCGTCCGATACTAATTTATCGCCTACCGGCACACTCAAATGGCCTTTGTTTCTTCTCAAAATTTGTATGGCTATTTTATCTTACCCGATAAATCATTTGTATGATTTACGGATATTTTTCTTCCGGGAACCTCTCGAAATTCGTGTATTATACATTTAAATTTGAGCCATTTGGGAGGTCTTATCGGGTCATGTTTTTTTTCTCTCCCAATTTTTCCACCATGTGTCTAGGGTCGCTTTATGAGTTACCATATTCGATTTTCAGCCCTAAATAATAACAAGTTATCATCTATTTTTAAGGAGTACCCCATTTTCGTCCGAGATTAGTTTATCGCAAACCGGCACAATCAAATGTCCTCTCTTTCTTTTCAAAATTTGTGTGACTGTTTTATCTAACCCGAGGAACCGTCTATCTGATTTACGAACTTTTTTGTTCCGCGACCTTGAATCCCAAAAACCCGTGTATTATACACTTAAATTTGAGTCGTTTGAGAGGTTCTACCGGTTCATATTTCTTTTATTTCCAGTTTTTCCACCACGTGTCTGAGGTCGCTTCATGAGTTACCGTATTCGATTTTCAACCCTAAAGAATAACAAGTTATCATCTATTTTTAAAGAGTACCCGATTTTCGTCCGAGACTAGTTTATCGCATACCAGCACAAACAAATGTCTTGTGTATCTTCTCCAAATTAGTGTGCATGTTATATCTGACCCGCGGAACATCTGTATGATTTACGGACATTTTTGTTTCGGGACCCTGAAATCTCGAAAAACGTGTATTATACACTTAAATTTGAGCCATTTGGAAAGTCGTACCTGGTCATGTTTCTTTTTCTCCCAGTTTTTCCACCACGTGTCGGGGTCGCTTCATGAGTTACCATATTCAATTTTCAGCCCTAAATAATAACAAGCATCATCTATTTTTAAGGAGTACCCGATTTTTGTCCGGGATTAGTTTATCCTCATACCGGCACAATCAAATGACCTCTATTTCTTCTCAAAATTTGTGAGTGCTTTATCTGACCCAAGAAACCGTCTGTATGATTTACAGATATTTTTTTTCCGGGACCCTGAAATCCCGAAAACCGTGTATTATACACTTAAATTTGAGCCGTTTGGAAGGTCGTATTGGATCATATTTCATTTTCTCCCAATTTTTCCACCACGTGTCTGAGGTCACTTCATGAGTTACCTTATTCGATTTTCAGCTCTAAATAATAACAAGTTATCATTTATTTTTAAGGAATACCCGATTTTCGTCCGAGACTAATTTATCAAATACCGTCACAAACAAATGTCCTCTATTTCTTCTCAAAATTTAAATGGCTGCTTTATCTGATCCGAAGAACCGTCTGTATTATTTAAGGACATTTTTGTTCCGAGATCTTGAAATCCCGAAAAACGTGTATTTATACACTTAAATTTGAGCTGTTTGGGAGGTCGTACCGGGTCAGGTTTCTTTTTCGCCCAGTTTTTCCACCATGTGTACGAGGCCGCTTCATGAGTTAACGTATTTGATTTCAGTCCTAAATAATTACAAGTTATCATCTATTTTTAAGGAGTACCCGATTTTCATCCGAGACTAGTTTATCTCATACCTGCTGAATCAAATGTCCTCTGTTTCTTCTCCAAATTTGTGTGGCTACTTTATCTGACCCGAGGAACCGTATGTATAATTTACGGACATTTTTGTTCCAGGACCCTGAAATCCCGAAAACCGTGTATTATACACTTAAATTTGAGTGGTTTGAGGGTTGTACCGGGTCATGTTTCTTTTTCTCTCAATTTTTCCACCACGTGTCTGGGTCGCTTCATGCGTTACCATATTCGATTTCAATCATAAATAATTACAACTTATTATCTATTTTTAAGGAGTACCCGATTTTTGTCCGATACTAGTTTGTCACATACGTGCACAGTCAAATGTCCTTTGTTTCTTCTAAGAATTTGTTTGGCTGCTTTATATGACCCGAGGAACCGTGTGTCTGATTTACGGACATTTTTTTTTCCGGGACCCTAAAATTCCGAAAACAGTGTGTTATACACTTGATTTAAGCCGCTTGGGAGGTCGTATCGGGTCATGTTTTTTTTTTCACTCTCAATTTTACACCACGTGTTTGGGATCGCTTCATGAATTACCGTATTCGTTTTCAACTCTAAATAATTACAAGTTGTCATCTATTTTTAAGGAGTACCCGATTTTCGTCCGAGACTAAATTATCCTATACCGGCACAATCAAATTTCCTCTGTTTTTTCTCAAAACTTGTGTGGTTGCTTTATCTAACCCGAGGATTCGTATGTATGATTTACGTGTATTTTTCTTCCGGGAGGCTGAGATCTCGAAAACCGTGTATTACACTTAAATTTGAGCCATTTGGGAGATCGTACCGGATCATGTTTCTTTTTCCCCCCGTTTTTCCACCACGCGTTCGAGTCGCTTTATGAGTTATCATATTCGATTGCAGCCCAAAATAATAATAAGTTATCATTTATTTTTAAGCAGTACCCTATTATTGTCCGAGACAAATTTATCGCCTATCGGCACGCTCAAATGACCTATGTTTTTTCTCAAAATTTGTGTGGCTGGTTTATCTGACCCAAAGAACCATCTGTATGATTTACGGACATTTTTGTTCCGAGACCCTGAAATTCCAAAAACCTTATATTGTACTTAAATTTGAGCCGTTTGGTAGCTCGTACCAGGTCACGTTTCTTTTCCTCTCAGTTTTCACACCACGTGTGTGACGTGTCTGGCGTCGTTTCATGAGTTACCGTATTCGATTTCAGCTCTATATAACAAGTTATCATCTATTTTTTAAACAATATCTGATTTTCGTCCGAGACTAGTTTATCGCATATTGTCACACACTCAAATGTCCTCTATTTCTTCCCAAAATATGTGTGTGTGCTTTATCTGACCTGAGGAATAGTTTATATGTTTTGCAGACATTTTTTGTCCGGGACCCTGAAATCCCGAAAACCGTGTAATATACACTTAAAGTTGAGTCGTTTGGGAGGTTGTCATGTTTTTTTTCCTCCAAATTTTTGTACCAAGTGTAAGGGTTCGCTTCATGAGTTTCCGTATTCGATTTTCAGCCCTAAATAATAAGTGTTCATCTATTTTGAACGAGTACCCGATTTTCGTCCAAAACTCGTTATTCGCGTACCGTCACCCTCAAATGTCCTCTGTTGCCTCTCAAAATTTGAGTGGATGCTTTATCTGACCCGAGAAATCATCCTTGAGATTTATAGACATTTTTAATTCGGGACTTGAAATCCCGAAAACCGTGTATTATACACTTAAATTTGAGTCGTTTAGGAGGTCGTATCAGGTCATGTTACTTTTTCTTCCAATTTTCTTACCACATGTTAGGGGCGCTTCATGAGTTATCGTATTCAATTTTCAACCCTAAATAACAAGTTATCATCTATTTTTTAAGAAGTACCCGATTTTCGTCTGAGACTAGTTTATCACATACTGTCACACTCAGTCCTCTGTTTCATCTCAAAATTTGTGTAGCTGTTTTATCTGACCCGAGGAATCGTTTATATAATTTACAGACTTTTTTAGTCCCGGACCCTGAAATACCGAAAACCGTGTATTTTTACTTAGATTTGAGTCGTTTGGAAGGTCGTATCGGGTCATGATTTTTTTCCTCCCAATTTTTGTACTAAGTGTCAGGGGTCGCTTCATAATGTACCGTATTCGATTTTTAGCCCTAAATAAGAAGTGTCCATCTATTTTGAAGGAGTACCTCATTTTCGTCCAAGCCTCGTTTATCACGTACTGACACCATCTAATGTCCTCTGTTACTTCTCAAAATTTGTGTGAATGCTTTATCTAACCCGAGAAATCATCCATGTGTTTTACGGGCATTTTTATTCCGGGACCTGAAATCCCAAAAACCGTGCATTATATACACTTAAATTTGACTTGCTTGGGAGGTCGTACCGGGTCATGTTACTTTTTCTACCAATTTTCATACCACGTGTCTGGTATTGCTTCATGAGTTACCGTATTTGATTTCAGCCATAAATAACAAGTTATCATCTATTTTTACGGAGTATCCGATTTTCGTCCGAGATTAGTTTATCGCATACCGTCACACTCAAATGTCCTCTGTTGATTCTCAAAATTTTTGTGGATGCTTTATATGACCCGATGAATCGTTTATATGATTTACGAACATTTTTGTTATTGAACCCCGAAATCCCGAAAACCGTGTCTTATACACTTAAATTTGAGCTGTTTGGGAGGTTGTACCGGGTCATGTTTCTTTTCCTTCCAATTTTTGGACCACGTGTTAAGAGTCGCTTCATAAGTTACTGTATTCGATTTTCAGCAGATAAAAAGAAGTTTCAACTATTTTTAAGGTATGCCTGATTTTCGTCTAAGACTAGTTTATCGCGTAAAGCCTGGAACCATCTCTTGAATATCCTCCTCTACCTCTGCCTCTAATACCCTTGTTGTTCTTGTAGCCATAACAGATTGACTGTACATGTCCCTTTTTACCACAGAAAGTGCAAGTTTAGAGCTGATAGCAGTCATCAATTGTATGACCATTCTTATTACAGTGGGTGCAATGTGTCACGGTCCGGTACTTTAGCCGGATCGTGGTGCGCACCCTTGCCCGACTCTAGGACAAGAATGCAAGCAACAAGGGTCTCGTACTAGTGAGGGATCGCCCACTAGCACGTTTCTCGGGACTCGGAGTGTGTGTCGGGAATCCTAGTCACGATTATCAACGTCCGGCACACGAAAGCAATAAAAGTAAGCAATACAATTATTGAAAGCAAGAGACAAGCAATAACAAGCTCAAGGATGAGAAGTGGTTTTCATTGACTAGCACCTCTCATAGAGGGAAATTTAATAGTTTGAGTCCTGTAGCAGGAAACATTGACAGTGCAGAATAGCGATACGTTTTCTAAACACCTAAAAACGTATCTTAAACTAAAAACGAGACTCCAATATTCGACACGCAGGAAGTAGTCTTGGAGTACTAAATGTTACAAAAAACAGAAATGAAAAAACATAAACGGAAATAAGAAATCTAAGGGCTCGAAGTGAAAGGACTGCGCGCGCAAATTTCAAGGATTTTGTGCTACAAGTGCGGCTCCTTACACAATGCTTAGCCACAGTCTTAACTTCTATAGAAACTGAATTATATGTCTTTGCTTTCTTTTGTTCAGGTTTCTTAACCTCAACATTAGCTCTATAAGCATTGGTCTTAGCAAGAACATCCACTGCATCAGAAACTTGCTTATGTCTTCTTTATCTATTGCAGCAAAGACATGGTTTTGTTCAAAGGAAACCGCGGTGCCATGGACAAGATATTGGTCCTTAAACCCTCGTAACCACTATTTAGACCCATTAAAAATTGAATTAACTTGGCATGTGTGTCCGTGTTAAAAATCCTTTTGAGCATACCACGGAGGTATAACTGAGAAAAGCCAATAACTTGAAGGTACGGATAAAAAAACCCCTAACAAAAACTAATAATAATTACGATTATTTTTTGATGGCAACATTTACCACCAAGTATAGTGAGAACGAAGGTCTGCATTGCATCGAAGGTCTTCATTGCATGTATACAAGTGAGAAAAGCTAATAACTTATAAGGGTACAAATGAGAAAATTCCTATATAGAAAACTAATAATTACGGTTATTTTTTTATGGTAACATTCACCACCAAGTATAGTGAAATCGAAAATCTACATTACATCTACACTTCAAACCGATGTCGATTATAAACCATGTTTATGTTAGAAAGTGAATTTTCATTACCGATGAAGAAGAGGAAAATCCGTGAGGAAACATGTTCATATTATTACTTCATTTATTCTATATATTTCTACCCAAAAATCAATAATGGACATAACATAACTTATACCTAATACCAACACAATGAGATCACATATTACTATAGTATTATCAAAGCGTCTCCCTTGTGACGGATCGGATCCGAAAACGGATAATGTCACTCACAAAACAAATAGGGGGACAAGGTGGGGGCACCTCCCACTTGCTTTCCTCTCTCCTCTATTTGGGCATTTTGTCTCACAAAATGGTATCCGTCTTCTCATTTGTGACGGATACCTTCCGTCACAAATGAGAATTGCTGTAGTATTATATAGTATTATATATCACCGCCCATTTCCACTTGTACTATGTGTCATGTGCTGATTTGGAGTACAAAATTAATGAAAAAAATAACTCCAATTCTTATTTAAAACAGGTATATCAGTATTAAACATAAGAGGGATTAAATAAGAGGGATAAGACATAAACACAGCTTATGGGGACTAAGAAAACAATTATCAATTTAACATATTTAGCCAAGTGAAATGTTGAGACCCGTTTTATTCTTAAGATATATCTCGTCTTAAAAAAGACCAACCGAATCCCCTATCTACTAAAAGAATAGGTGGATTCGCAAACTTTTCCTCCAAAAAACATCTTTTTAAATAAGGAAATTATTGATAATTTTATTGTATTCACTAAATAATGAACTTAATAATTATGATGTATTTCATTATTATAATTCTTTTCATTAAAAACAATTTTTTTTTATCAAATTATATAATTCTCACTAAACACTAAACTATAATATTTTAATTAAAGTACAAATAATATAAAACTATAAACTATGGAGTATTAAATCTTTTATTGATGTTATTATTTGAGAATGACTTGACTCATACTATTCAGATTATGTATAAACAAAACTATAAATCGTTTTGATTACTTTCATAAAAAAAAAAAAAAAAAAATGAAAATTTATAACCATTAGCTTTGTGGTATAAAAAAATACTTAAAAAAAAAAACATTTTAGCACATTACTCAATTCTCTTAGATTAATTTTCAGTTTTAATTTTTTTTCCTCGAAACAAAATACAATAACGAGAAAAAATGAACAATTAATGAGATATCACTATTACTTTACAATTCAATTTTACTCGTTTTTTTTTAAATAATTTTACCGCTCAATTTTTTTTTCCTCATATCAAAATATAATGACATGAAATATGAAAAATAATGACTTGTTAATTTAACATAATTAATTAAGTAATAAAAAAATAAAAACTTTATAAATACCGCGCATTTATTGCGGAAAGTGCGAGGTAAACATGTGTTATGTGTATTTTATTGCAGTTTTCTTTCTTTATAGCCTGTCTGTCCATCATCATGTTCTATGCTTCTTGCTTCCCACTTAATCTAAGCTGGACTTTGATGCTCTTTTATTTAATTTTATGTACCTTCCAAACACAATTTGCCTTTTTTTTGCCTTGGTTAAAATATTTCTCGATGTGATTGACACCGATCAGTAACTTTATCAGCTTAGCTAACTGACATTCGGATGGAAATCTAATTGGTTTTAAGAGAAGTGGATTTTACCTCGACTTGAGTAAAAAGGGTAACCGTGTTCTCGAGAGAGTAGTTACTAGTTCAGTTCGGACAGGGAATTCCCTTCTTTACGGGCCACTAAGAGTACGATGCTAGGGGCCTGTGCAGAAAGGGTTTTTCGACCTCTATCTGTGGCCGGATACCATCATAGGTTCGTCGAGGAAGGGTTTTACTCTGGACATTATGACGACTTCAATAAAAAACGAAACACGGGAATGTAACCATAGGAAGGGTTTTACTCTGTGCAGAAGCAAGGCTTTAAATACCTTTCCGAGTTCAGTCCAAATCACGATCATTCACTCGGTTTCCTTCACTCTGCAGTCTGCAGTCTCCAGCTCGCCACTGTAAAATTTAAGACAACCTTCGTTTTAATCTCGTGTTTAACAGGCGAAAAACAACATTTGCTATACAATCATAGGAATGTAACCATGGACCAGTTTCTTAGTAAGTTTGAAAAGGTATGATGCTCAAATTACCCTGAAACTAAAAGAAGCAAAACAGTAAAAGCCTAAAAGGTCAAGAACATCATAATTTAAAGTAAACATGGGTATCTCAGGCGTTTGCTCTCGATTTCTACGAAAAATGACCCTTAATTGAATGTGGCATCTTTTCCCCATATCTGCTTTTTCGTAATCATTGTTCTCTTTTTCTCTCGCTTTTCCCTTTGTTTTACGTTATTGACTGTTCCATTATGGAATTGGATCCGATTGGTCCTTGCACCATAAACACAGTCGATACTGCCAAAGTTCGGTAACAAATACTCTTCTAAACCACGACAATTCATACTAGCTAACAGGGCCTATGCATTCTTTATAAAGATACTAATTTCTGAATCACAAGTCTACGTGTGTTTGATGCGGTTAAATTCAAAGCAATTTACGGTCCCTAATCCTTATTTTTTTTATCTATGGTCAGGGGCCTGCTGACCACTGGCCAGACAACATAAACCTATGCACTAAATGTAATTTTTCGTTAATTCGTTAAGGGCCTTGATACAAACTAACACATTACTATGGACATGTGGGAAATCTGGGCATGTGGCATACCAAGCTATCAGTTGAGGGAAAGATGAAAGGAGAAAGGCATACCATCTCGGATGGCGGTAGGGTCATCGGCAAAAAGAGCAACGACAGAGAGTCATTGCAATATCAGGCATTTTGTTCATGTTGACATCAATGTCACGCAACTGTTTCCTTGCTGATAGTTTTCTGGTGGTCCTGTGACAGTGATGCTATTTTCGGTCCACTGTACTTTGCAGCCCATTTACTCAAGAACCTCAGCAAACTTCAGATCACTCTGCAAAAAATCAATAATGAGAGAAGCTATTTAACTATATTTAGACCATGTTACTCAGACTTGGCTGCCCTTCTGTGAAAAAAGTTTCATGTTTTTCTTCTAAAATGAACTGTAAATGTCAAACATGCAAAGTAAAGTGTTAACGTATGATTTAGATTTCCGATTCACAAGTATAACAAAACATGGACATGAAGCTAGGGCATCCTATATTCCTATCATATTAGATTGAAAGGTTCTATATGAAAATTCAGGGTTTCTGTTCAATTAACTGGGAGAGGGACTCATCTAGAACTATGGGACATCGAGGGAGTATGAGAACCTCTACTATTTTGGGAACTTAAGATGGCATGCTTATGCCTGGATTTCAAAATAAAGGTGAGCTGATCAGCAAACTAGCCTTTATCACAACCTGAAACAAAATGTTGGATCAGACTTGTAAACTGCTTGTACCACAAGTCCACAACCCTCGACAGTGACGGTCCCACCAATGACTGCGGCATCTGTTAAAAAGTAACTTGCACTTGAAGCAGTGTCAACATATGCATTTCCAGGACATCTGATAAATTTATAGTGATTAAGCTTGATATAAAAGCATGTTTGAAAATTAAACAAAATATTAGTAACAAAAAGGTTACTTGTACTCTTGACCACCTCGGATCAAGAACCTATTCCAGCTGCCACTATGTTATACATACAGGGAAGGGAGAGATTTCCTTGCAAATCTGTCCTATGTTGGAAGGATTTTATTTTGCCTTGTAGGAGGAGAATGGATTGAAGTAGGGTCTCACCTTGCCTCCTGGGAGACCGACGACCTTTAGGATTTAGTCGTACAGGAGGGCAGTTTGTACCAAGAAAACAATCAGCATCTGCACCCAGCTTCTTGAGGCCTGCTACCAGATCCCCAATTGGTCGCTCCCTCATTCTTGGAACTCCATCAAGTACATAGCTGCAACGATCCATTATATACAACAATGATAAAAAAAATATATCATAGCTTTAATCCCCAAAAAGTTGAGCTGCAACGATCCAGCATATGAAATAGGGAGAGTCAATAATAAGTTGCCTAGAGATTAATTGCCAGGAGGGAATTCCCGGGATCTATCTTAAAGAGTTTAATGTCGTAGAATTTGATTCATTTTGTTCCTGATTTGCACTAAAAGTCGTCCAAGTTGGATTATATGGGCAGCCTATATGCACATCCAGTGGAAAAACACTTACCCATAGGCTAAATATCATATGATAAACTACTGAACTCCGGTAGTGCAAACTTGCCAGTATTCATGTTGCAGGGTCTGTAGTTTTCAGCATTCTATGTTCTACCCACATGAATCAGATTGTGAGAAACGGATTACGTAAATGATCTAGTTAAGATGTTTTATATGATCAAGGCACAGTAAGGAGGCCTTGTGGTGTATTTGTAACACCCAAAGAAAACTTAATGCACGGGCAATGCTTTTTCAACAGACTTACTCGGAAAAAAATGCAGTTTATTTGATAGCGCAACTGGCCATCTGTATTTTCTGAGTACATATCTCCTTTCTACCTCCACAACTATGTTCTTACTCAACAAGGGCTTAACCGCTTTCCAAGCACGCAAACATGCAGATGTGCAAATCAATCAATTAAGTCATTGAGGAATAGGGGAGGGGTACTCGTACTCATAACTCATGACTCGATATCAAGTCCACAAACACGAGTATATGGAATAACATTTTCAAAAACACTTCCAAAACACTCATCATAACTTCAATCATAATGTAAATGGCCACACTTGAGCCACAATCAAACCCAAACCCCCCACATTCAGTACAAAATCTTCAAGCTAACACAATTTACCAATCCGAAACACTAATATAAACTTCAATAACAACATAAAAATCGAAGCTTGAGCTATGAAAACCCAAAAATGAGAACAAGATCACAGATAATTACCTCAGAAAGGGCAAATTAATAGTACCAGAGATACCTTTAATGGGTTGCAACACAATTTTTTAGGCACAATCGAGGGTTTCTCGGCTCCTGCAGCAGTAACTGAAGATTGCCCACAAATTATTCTAGTTTTCAAAGATTGAAACTTCTGAAAAAATATTAACTTTGATCCAAATTTGTCTGTTTTTAAGGAAGTGGGCATCCGGTTTTGATATGGATATTGTACCTGTACCTGGTTCTGAAGCGGTTTTATTGTATCTGTTCAACACAACTCAACATAGTCTAGAACTCTAGAGTCTAGACATAAAGATGAAGGCAAATCTCTTAATGTGTAAGCAAACAACAAACTACAAATGTTTACAAAGCTCTTCAGGACCGTTGTACGAGAGAAATACAGCGGTCTCATTTGAGTTTTCGTGCTTTTACAAATGATAAACAGCAGCCAGACTTCTCTAATCTCCATTTCGACCTCACATAGCCTCAAACTTCATCTCCACGACTCTCAGCTACTTTCGGAAATAAAGAATTAACAGTCTCCTCTTATTATGATACTGAAAAAGAAAAACCACTAATTGCCAAGAATGATGTGTAGTAACTAGCTCGTCAAAACTCACAACCATACGTTTAGCACATTGATTTAGCTGCTTCGATGACAGCCTCTTTTGTGATCCCGAACTCCTTGTATATCTTATTGGCCGGGGCACTGGCACCAAATCGGTCAATTCCGATTGTCTTGCCTTTCCCGCCTACATACTTTAACCATCCAAATGTTGACCCAGCTTCAATGCTAACTCGAGCTGTCACATCTGCTGGCAAAACACTTTCTTTGTATGAGTCGGGTTGAGCTTCAAAGAGCTCCCATGAAACCAAAGAGACAACTCTAACAGTCTTTCCTTCCTGTCTAAGATCATCAGCGGCTTTGGCAGCAATCTCTAATTCCGAGCCTGTTCCAATCAGAATAATATCAGGTTTGTTGCCAGTTGAATTGTCGGATATTGCGTATCCTCCCTTTTCAACCCCCTCGATGGAAGTTCCGGGGAGTTGTGGAAGCTTTTGACGAGATAGAGCGAGGACTGAAGGTGTATTCCGATGCTGAACTGCAACCTTGTAAGCGCCAGCTGTCTCTGTTCCATCTGCAGGACGAAGCATGAAAACATTTGGCATTGCCCTTAAACTAGCCAAATGCTCGATGGGCTGATGGGTTGGCCCATCTTCTCCGAGCCCAATTGAGTCATGAGTCATGACGAAGATAACTCCGGCCTCTGACAAGGCGGCCATCCTTATGGAAGCCCTCATGTAGTCTGTGAAGACAAAGAAAGTGGCACAGTAAGGGATGAAGCCAGGGCTGTGCATAGCGATTCCATTGCAGATGGATCCCATTCCATGCTCCCGAACACCAAATCGCAAGTTCCTCTCCTCGGGTGTATCTTTTTGGAAATTCCCAAACATTTTCAGCAATGTCATGTTAGAGGAAGCAAGGTCAGCACTTCCACCGAGAAAACCTGGAAGAACTTGTGCAAGTGCATTCAGACATGTTTGAGACAAATTCCTGGTGGCATCGGCAGGGCTCTCAGGGGTATATGTCTGCATAGAACACAAAACCCATGATGATCACTATAACATCAGAAGGTAAAATATTTTGGCGCTGTCTAAGATGAACCATCACATGGACAACAAACCTCCTCATGCAATATGAGTATGAGTAAAAAGTACCGAGTATTTTAGTAGTTCCACTCACCGGAAGTGCTTTCTCCCAACCAGATGGTAATTCACCACTGATGATAGACTTAAGCTCTGAAGCGTCATCGGTGTACTTCTTTTCATACGCAGCAAACTTTTTGTTCCATTCAGCTTCAAGAGCTGCTCCTTCAGGGATGTGGCGGCTCCAATGCCTGAAAGGAAATCAATTCACTTCTATGCTGAATTTTCCTTCTAGGAGTACATAACAAACAAATGAAAGACATATTCGCATAGGAACTTACTTCTTCACTTCCTCAGGCACGTGGAAAGGCTCATGTGCCCACCCAAGATTACCCCTCGTAGCTTCCACTTCCTTTGCTCCCAAGGCACTACCGTGTACGCTATATGAGTTAGCCTTATTAGGAGAACCAAAACCAATAGTTGTAGTCACCTGTCATTACAAGGTCAGAACTTAGACCTACAAATGCCAAACAGCAAAAGTAGCAAAACATGCACACACCAGAGGCAGATTCAGAAAAACTTGTTTTCGGGATCACAATAAATACTTTGATAACATTTACTATTATACAAAACCCGTGAATTTAGAATTTTTCTAAGCAAACAAAAATGGGGTAAAATGCACAAAAAAGTTATCCTATCCATTATCCGAGGTCCTATAATGTAGGTACACGAATGACACACACCTACAAAGGATCCACTAGTTCAGGTAAATTTGGAACTATAATAGTCAAGAAACAAATGATTTACCACAAACGTAAAAATAGTACCTTGATCAAAGTTGGCTTGTCAGTGACAGATTTAGCTTCTTTAATTGCAGCACGAATCTCATCATAGCCATTATTGCCATTCTTGACCCAAATTACATGCCATCCAAGAGCTTCGAAACGCTTGTCAACATTCTCAGTAAATGCAATCTCTGTGTTTCCATCGATAGAAATATGATTGTCATCATAAAATGCAATAAGCTTGCCAAGACCCCAGTGCCCTGCAAGAGAGCACGCTTCCTGAGAAACACCTTCCATTTGACATCCGTCTCCCAGTATACAATACCTAAACACAGAAAGAGGCCCAGTGAGGAAACATATAAATAACCAGAATCCCTACCTCAGGCAATAGTCAACTGTGTTACTAAGACACAGTTACAAGTATTTGATACTGGCATGTGTCAAAATCTGATAATTTATGAAAAAAGTTCGTATTTTTGGTCCAGTCCACTCATGTCAGAGGATCAATTTTGCATATGATGTAATTTGAGTAATACGAGTATAGATGTGATAAAGAGAACATACGTGTAGTGATCAACAATTTCCGCATCAGGCTTGTTAAACCGAGCAGCCAAGTGCTTCTCAGCAAGAGCCAGACCAACAGCATTGGCAATACCCTGACCTAGTGGACCTACAAAAACAATGAACACAATTAGAAAACCAGAAGATCGACACACATTATGCAAAAGTGCGGCAAAATGTTCAAAGTTCTAGCTCCAAACCAGTGGTGACTTCAACTCCAGGAGTCTCGAAGTTCTCGGGATGACCAGGGGTTCTGCTTTCCCACTGACGGAAATTCTTCAAATCCTCTACCTAATATACGAGAACCCAAACAGAATTTAGTGAAACCTTTCATAAGCCAATGCAAAGTAATTATGGATATAAATGTGAGTAACTCTGCTGATAAAGAGATGAACTTTGAATCATGGTATCAAATATCGGCTGTAAAACCACATTGAAACTGAGTTATTTAACGTTTTGAAGCTTAGTGAAACCATGTTTAAGGTGTTATGCGGCATAGGAACTACTGAATTGATATTCAATAACGTGCTTAGAACCTGTCACTATCATCCAAGGCACAATGTTCATTTTAAGATCAAGCCTAATCGCATAAAATTCAAGTGCGAGGTTAATCGCACTTACTAGCTGTTGAGATTGTTTTCCTCCTACATTTCTTGACAGAGAATTTTGTAAACACGTAGTCAAACCTCACACTAAATCAATCGAAAAGTTGAGCATTCTATGTTCAACCATTAAAGCGACAAATCTACATTTAACTTGGTAAACAAACTAATATACCATGTTAAACAACATGCAATCTTAAATGTTATATCCAGGCAAGGTCACCCTCACACAAAAAATACAGTCGGCCCTCACGTAAATGGTCCAGTCTAATAAACATCGATCTCAAAATGCAACATAAACTATTACGGAGTACTTTGTATTCAACATCACAAAGATACCAAAAAAATTACAAACCATCAGCTGCCTTACTACCAAACAAAGTGTCTACATCTACAATTTGCATACTTTCACAAATATTTCCAAAAAATTTACAAAAAAACAGATCAAAACACCAACAACCCATCTCCCTCACCCACTTTGACCCACAAAAATAACAAAAATTCATGCAACTTTTCATCAAACATCTAACTTTTTCACAATATTAATAAACAAACAAATAAACACAATCAATCCAACAAATCAACAAGTAATCAAATTAAAACTCTAAAAACCCATTTCCAACCCAACAAAACTACCAAACTTCATGCAACTTTCATCAAAATTCAAACCTTTTCACTATATTAATTATTAATAAAAATTAAAAACACAATCAATCCAACTAAATTAACAAATACCCAGATTAAAATTCCAAAAACCCAATTCCCACCACCATATTAGCTCATCAAAACAGCTAAAATTCATGCTACTTTCCATCAAAAGTCAAACTTTTTCATGATACAACAACAGGGACTTATTCACAAAATGATTTCGGGTCGGCTAACATGAATCATCCTATGTAACCGTCATTGAGTGATCGCACACATCAAAATGCAAAATAAAAGTACAAAAAATATCAACAAAATAACAAAAAACTCATCTGAAAAACATCGAAATCAAATCAATCTAAAAAAAAAGGATGATTACCGTGACACTATCATAACCAGCAAGATGAAGAAGAGCATACTGAAGCATACATCCATGACCGGCTGACAAAACGAACCGGTCTCGGTTAAACCAATACGGATTCTTCGGGTTAAACCGCATAACCTCATCATACAAAATGTGACCCATAGGTGCACAACCCATGGGCAAACCCGGATGACCCGAATTCGCCTTCTCAACTGCGTCGATCGCTAAGAATCTAATCGTGTTGACCGACTCATCGACGACCGATACGTCAGCCTCGGCTGCCACCGCGGCGGCGATCACGGTGGTGCGTTTAGTAGCGCGTGGGGGTAGGGTAGCGCGCGTGGATTTGAGGGTTAGGGAGGGGTTTAGGAGGGATGATGACGTGGAGGAGAGAGATACAGTGGTGGTAGTGCGGTGGTTTGCATGGCGGAGAGCGGAGGTCGGGGTTGGGGTTGGGCGGTGGGTGGAGAGGGTTTTAGAGAGAGAAAGTGAGGTCGCCATTAATGGAGTTTAGAGAGAGAAAGTCGAAGGAAATCTGGAAATGTATTGTTGGGTTTTGAGAGAGGGAAGGTTTTATATATGAGAGGGGGTTGGTGGCCGTTGGATTTATAAGTTTGTTAAAATCACAGCCGTTTATTCGATCGAATCGGGTTTTTGATGACACGGATTGTTGTACAAGACGGTCTTATTATAATTAGCGGATGTTAACGTTAATTATAATTAACTGAAATTCGGGAGACGAAGACGATCTTGTGAAAGAATAGAAGATGTCAATTCTAATTATCTGAAACGGAAAGACGAGTAATTACCGGAAATTTTAGTTTTATTATTTGGAAGATAGGATTACACTCTTTTATACTCGGTGTATGTGATTAATTATTGTTCTGTACCTCTAATTTGACGATTTGGTGATTAATGTTGATTTTTTTAACTACTAATCTCAATGTCTCAATCATTTTTTACCTTGGATTGAATATAAACGGTAAACAGATAAATGAGACGAGAATCGAGTACAAGGAGTAGATATGTAATGAGGTGCTTGGTTCATAGGATACTCCGCTGTGGAAGTGTGATTTGTTGTTGGTATTATTACAAAGTTGATAGAAGAAGTGTATTAGTATTAGTTAATTAGGGTAAAAATGGAATATGGAAGATGGTTAGGAGTAGTCTATAAGAGTGGCTTGGCTTTTGGGGTTAAGGGTGGGTCAATGCCTCTAATTATTAGTCCTTAGCTATTAGCTATGCAATTTTTATTAGTTTATTCAATTTTATTACCAAGTAGCACCCACCAAACATACCAAAGGTAGGGGTGAGCTTTTGAAAACCATATCAGGTATACGGTTTTAAAAATTGCAAAAATCACTATACGGATTCGATACGGTTTAACCGTATATACGGTTTTCGGGTACCCGGAAAAACCGTGTATACGGGATCCGTATATAAGGATACGGTTTGGTTACAAATGCCCAATTAAACATTGTAATTATTCAAGAGCTAATAACTACCTATAACATGACCCCCTTTGGTGAAGGGCTAATTATTGTTTATTGAGACAAGTTACTAAAAAAAATCATACAAAACATCAGAAGAGTGAGAGTTGAAAGAGGAACTTTGTATTTTTAAACTTTTTTTACACAAAAACTTCAAACCGTGTCGAAACCGTATATACGGTTTCATTTTTGCCCGGCCCGGATACGTTATGGTTTTTATAAAACCGTATCGTATATACGGATTTTCATATCGTATATACAGAAATCCGTATAAATCAAACCGTATACCGTGTCGTATCCGTATTATAAAACCGTATACCTTTAGGTAGGTACTAAAGTTGGTTGGTATGAGGGGTAAGAGCTTTCATCTCTTAAACAAGTGATTATGGGTTTCGCTGTCGATAGGAAATACTCCTGGAACAAAAAAAAAAAAAAAAATTATAGTAGAGAATACTATAAATTAATCTAATTGGTAATCTAATTTAGTCACCATACATAGTACATACCCCTTTTATTGAAAAATCTGACCATTATTTATAAATTAAATAACACAAAAACATATATACGCCAAAAATTAAGTATAAAAATACAAGAAAGAGAATCAAATTTAAAATATAATTTACTCGTATTTGTTATACTACTACTCCGTACTAGAATTGTAGTATAAATTTGACTGTTGTATTAAATACAAGTATACATCAAAATTGAGTATACAAATAAGAAATAAATTCTCAAATGTGAAGTATACTCTTGGAGTCTTAGGGTCATTAGATTATACTCGCCCCGTCTCAATCACTTGTTTATTATTTTTTTTTTTATGAGGTGTATTTTAATCAAAAATATACAAATGATTGAGACAGAAGAAGTAAAAACAAAATCTACACTACCCGTCCTACTTTGTACTAGTACTGTGACAAATTTGGTGAAGATAAGTCTAACGGTTTCTCTAATGTGTGTTCAGAGGACACGTGTTTAAAGCATTAGAAAGTCAAGCAAGAATATCAAATAAAAGAACACAAATTCTCATGGAAGACGGCCACTATTCGTCACAAGCTGAAGACGGATAGTGCCTATTTCACAATATGCAAGTGGCACCAAACATGGATGCTCCATTTCCCACTCACTTGTCCTCCCACTTGTTTTATTGTGAGAGGGACACTATCTGTCTTCAGCTTGTGACGGATAGTGTTCGTCACAAGCAAGACGCTTTGATAAAAGAAATGGGGAAATTGGGGGTTGTTGAAGAGTTAAGATTTAGAGGGTTGGTGATGAACTAGAGCAAAAGTTAACTACAAAAGTAGGTGGAGTTTTGCTTTTCATTTCAAGACTTTTGTCCAAGAAAATGTTTCCCCTGTACAAAATAAGAATGCCACCCAACAGTAATCAAAGGCCCCACATCCCGAAATTATTCTGTTTAAAGACGAAAAAATAACAAAACTATCCCGGTATACCTCAAAGGCTCAAAGGTAACGGTTGTAGCGGGGTAAGGAGGTTGGACGTACACAGGACTAACGGGATGCAAATGATGATGACTTAGCAAGATGAGCATAACCTCCATCGCCATTCCGGTACAAAAATGAACAGTTACCTGCAAAACACAAACCATGAATGTAATACTATTATGAACATTATACCTACACACTTGAAAACATCTACTCCACTTGTATGCATAAAAAGCTGATCCAAGAGCAAACGTAAACAAATGAATAAGATGAAGGGAGTAATTGGCAGCATGAAGCAGTAAGACCACAAATAGCCATTCAGATGACAAATGAACTAAACCTATGGAGAACGATAGGTATAGGCTTACGGTGACTAGGGACCTGAATTCTCTCACTAGTGATAGAGGGAGACAGGGAGGGCTGAAAAGGATCATGAGGTGACTGAGCATGCAATATCAAGGATATGATGGTATGTATAACTGGTAGTTATTCAAAACTCCTGAACCCAGGTTATATCACACTTTGCTTCACAAAACCATCATGGTTTGCGTAGTTGTGTTCTCATAAATACCCTTGACTTGGCTTAACAAAACTAGCACAAAATTTAAGGGTATAATCGGTAAACTAGGTGAGTCATTAGGTCACATGAGTGTATCAATTCAAATGTAAAGGATACACTAGTCATTTCACTTAGCAAATCTTCCCCGTATATGAAATGTTATAAATCTATTGAATTTGCCAAAATAAGGGAAAATGTTGTGATTCCTAAGAACCGGAGGGAGTAGTAAACAGTTCGGGGATGCACCCCCTCTTCATCTGCCAAAAAGTATGACGTTAGATTTGACAAACCCCGCAAAAATGCACATGTAGGAAAACCTAGAGGGTAAAGGGGTGCTTTAGTCTTGATGTATGGGTTCAAGTGTTCAACTAAACCTGTTTCACCTAAAACCAAAGTCTTACTAGTCATCTGCAGTAAAGGGAATGAACATCTACTAATCCGTAATCAGAGTCTTTTTGCACCATTTATTTGAGAGAAATAAGAGAAACAACAGATTCAAAAACACTCTAACGAAAATTCTGCTGTCATACAAGTATGAATATTTACCTTGAAATCTTGAATAAGAAACACAGATTACAGTGGCTACTACAAAGATGGTTGAGATGAGCCTTGAATGAGAGACGTAAGAGAAGGATAAATTCTGGCCGTCTTCATGGAGCGAGACTCACTTCTCCCTTTAGCATACTCCTCCCCAAGAGGCCATCTTGCTCTGATATCATACTGTACAACCATGCAATAAGGGCGTAAAACAAAGAATAAACGAGCAAACTGAGACACAAATAAAGTAAGAACATTGAAACATTTATCTGGACACATATGACATACCACAGTATCCTCTGCTTCATGAACGGGAGGCGGTGGATCAAATCTTCCCACTCGGAAGTGTTCTATACCAGTCCAAGCAACCATCACACCTTTTGAAGCAACATGAAGAAAAATATTAATGTGTAATATGTGTTACCTTTTCCAAGTTTTTTTCTTAAACATTGAAACGGCCCTTTAGACACTAGGAGTATGGACTATGGAGTAATGAAAAAGAAATAGAACGAGCAATGAAGGGAGGACAGAGAGCCAGATTTAGAGTAATGGTCCACATAATGAATGCGTGGGATTGCCAGATAATTCAGAAAGTTTTCTCACCACTCAGAATCTAGAGGATTTAACATATATGAGAATGACATACCATTGTCGGTACAAAGGCTAGGTGGAGGACAAACAAGTTCTAAACCTTTGCTCGTAACCGCATGACCGAGTCTCGCTCTCACAAATTGGTTTGACGCAACACCCCCAGAGACAACCTGCAAAATACATTCCATGAAAATCAAAGGAGTACACAGGAGAAGTGGGTGGCAGATAAATAATCGGAATACTTACGAAATATTTAATTGATGGCTCAATCTTCAATGCCCATTCGATGGCGCGTTCACATCTTTCCTCAAGATGCAGCACTGCAATTCGCTACGATGAAATTCTCTGAGATTAGATAGTGCAAAAGTGTTTATCAAGGGTCACACTCGTGACTCATAGTATTAAACCTCGGTTACGATCTCGGTGTTGGTTACCGCGGTTAATCTCGCTAAATGTGGCCATTGTTGCCTCAAAATAAGATAAAACCTGGTAGAGGTGAGCTCTAGAACCTTTATAACTCGATCGTGTATCGGAGTCACAGCCAATATTTAAAACCATGGTCGCACTTCATGGTCAAATAACAACTAGATGTGGATAAGAAAGGCTGACATCACGTAAAACTAACCTGGAAAGACGCGGCAACATCAGCCCTGGATTTTCTGTCTTCGGCACTGGCAGCAGAAATTGGAATTCCTGCATCACTGCAAACAGTGGAATATTGATAAACAGCAACACCAGACAAATAATCAACAGTCAGAATTGACAAATAACGAGATAAAGTGGCAAATGTCCTTAATGGGCCTAAGGAGGGCATGCCAATTACTAGTTTACTATGCCCACCCCTACAGGTTTTCGACTTGCTGTAAGTATAAAAAAGGAGCCACAGAAATATCATACTGATGACGCTTTCAATAGATTACTGGTTTACTACCTCTACACCATCGTATACAGGCTTTCCAATTACTTTAAGTATAAAAGAGGAGCCACATAAATGAATTACTGAAAATGCTTTCAACAGATTGAATGTGGAAGACTCAAATATTAACCATTAAGGATGAATACACCAAGATCGTACACCAGAGTCATTGCTTCAGTATTGAATGTGACTGTGACTGGAAGTCAACGTAAATGACGGATTAGCCCAATACAGGAGCATATGCTTACATGTCTTTGGATCCAATTGCCAGCCTCACTTGAGTCTTCAGACCAGCATAGGAGAAGTTGCAATCCTTGTGCTGTCGCATTGGAACCTAATATAATTGACAGTAAATAATACTACGTAATTAATGAACAAAATTACTTGAGGAGTTCATCATTATGTCACCATCAAGCGTAAAACATGATATCTAAATAATGTGACTACTAGTACCAGAACACCACAACCAACCGTACTTTGAGTTTTATAGACTTAGGATCACCCTCTTTAGCAAGTTCCTCTATAGCTGGACCCCCACTTTTTCTCATATCTAGGCCAAGCCATTTTGCTGTCTTGTCATATGCTTCACCAATTGCATCATCTATAGTCGTACCGAGTTGTATGTAATGTCCAAGGTCACGAGCAAGAATTATAAGATTGTGACCTCCTAAAACCATATAAGAATTTGTAAGTGATCGAAGTATAACTCGAAAAAGTCACGCTATAAAATCCCCATAGATATCTGAACATTTGACAACTGAAGAAATTTAAAAACAATGAACTATTATTACTAGTAGATCACAGTTGAAGAATCTAAAAGGTTAACTACTGATAATAGGAAGCTTGGACAGTTTTTGTCTAAAGAAGAAAAAACTGACAGATTTTATGAGGATGACAACAACATATAGACGAGCCCCCTGATTATTAAGGCAGTGTCGGAATTTAATAAGTTCTGCCTAGTAGGCTTGTATGAAATTGTTGCTTCATAAAAATTTCAAATACAAGGTTCATCATCAGCTCTGAAGAGCGTGGCCATGAATTGTCATTCACCAACACAAAAGTTCTACTAAAGTTCTACTGCACAAGATAGCAACTGAATTGATGTTTGTGAGTTGTCATGCAATTTTCACAGTAAAACTATGCATGCATGGTATTGACAGAAAAATCTCAAATAAAGAAAATAAACAGTCACTACCTGAAATGAGCAATGCCATGAAGGGAAAGTGCAAATCTTTATCAGACAACCTGTACAAAAAAAAGGAAAAACAAAGAAATGTTACGCGGCATTAAAACGACAGCTTCATAAGTATCCTTCCAAACTAACGATGTGAAGCCTGTTCACTGAAAAGAAGGATAATATATAATCATATATACTCAAACATTCAACTATGGGTCCCATATCACATTATCACCTCGCCAAACAGCACAACTCAACCAAAATTTATCGTCCTTGAGGCTTGAGCATGATTTTAGGAACACTAGTGTTTTCCTTTTGAATAAAATGATATCCTTACCTTGCAACCAAAGTATGAGCTTCCATGTGATGTACACCAACTATAGGCAGTTGAAAGTTACTGGCGATTTCTCGAGCTTTTCGCACACCAACTATAATAAGATGAGCAACAAGTCAACAAAAGTAAAACCCTTGTCTAGAATTTTAGTATGTTTTAGATCCTTAAAATTTCTCGAAACACAAGGCTAAGTGTGCACAACACATTCTCTATTCTTCCATCCTCAATCCCCTCTCATAATAATTGTCTAAGCTAAATCTAGTCAAGGAACTTCATTCAATGATGTAATGTTATCAGATAGGAGTGCATATGATATTAGCATAAGGTTCTTTCTGAAGATATCTTCAGTTATGATTTGTGACACCCGAAAAAGTTATAGAATCTTCTTAAAGCAAATGACCCTAAGTATCTATATGACAAATACTTGCTAATGATCATTTGAAGATGACATCAACCTGAAATAGTACATACTAACAGATAGATTCCACACTTTTGCACCTTAATTTAAGTTAGAAAAGATCCCATGAACAGCTCATCAAAATGACTCCACCTATCGTACAGTCTACAGTTCATCGCATATCAAGCTAGCAAATCTAAACATTGAAGAAGTTGGATCATCAAACAGTCGGTCACCTAATAGATAATAATTGCATAAGAAGTTGGATCATCAAAACCAGATTACTATTTCTCTTAAAACATAATAATTGTTGTCCAAATTCTAAGTGCCTTTATGATTCTCAGATATGAAAAACTACATAAGACTTATCTACCCTTGTGGAGTTGCGGCTCATTTGACACAAAACAAAACGAAAACATAACAAGACTTATAACATTACCACGTAAGCAAAGACTTAATCCAGGGCCAATGGTAACTGCAACAGCTGATAGATCATTTGCGGTTACATTTGCTTGATCAAGAGCTGATTGGGTTACCTGTAAAATGGAATCAAATTATAAGCATAAAGACCATAAGATAACTCCCCTCATGTTTAATTTAATTCAATGTTACCTCCAAGCAATACATTCAATTTTATACGGAGAAAAAGTAAAGAAATAAAGGGATAAATGGCTCAAAAGGTACCACTATGACTCGAGACTTAAGGTGAACACATTTTGGCTCATTTATGTTCCACTCTTTCCTCACTTCTGGAAGAAGCATACCACCTTACAGAAAAGCCATTACTAGTTGGTTTAATTGTTTCTCGACCATTTCAAATAAATTGAGGGCCAACAGCCTATTATAATATGACATCCTAAACATACATAGCAGAAGATCTGAAAAGCCCTCTTAAACCGACTGATTAAAGTGTAGGATTTGTATGAACTAAAACCAAAGAACCACAATAATAAAAATCCCCATCTGCTTAACAAATTATTCTGTATTGAATTTTTTACAGTTATGTGCACCCATACCCTTGCTGGCTCATTCTTAGATCACAACCACCACAGCAATGGATCTAGAGCTAGATTTTTTCAAACTGGGTTCACTGACCTCTATATGCTACAAGCAGCAATTCCTTATCTCCCCCGGAAGCAAAATAACAATTATATTTTCCAACTAGCTTCTGGATTGTTATTGCTACAGTTTGTGTCTCAACAATGACAGCAATACCCTTTTCAAAATACTATGGATGGTAAAGACTAGGGAGTTTGGAGACAAGGCGCATCTGTAAGAAGTTCAGTTGGAAATTCTTCTTCCCCGTTAACTCAGTTGTCACTCTAGCTTAATTGAATGGACAGGATGTCCAATGGATATCAAACAGTTCAACAAAGATAATGCAAAGTGGCTACACATCAACCAAGGATCCAAGAACAACATATGCCTTAAATTATTGACACTACGGAATTGTGATAACTTACAGATGTTTACAAAATCCCAGTTAGCTGTTTAATCAAGTAGATACTAGATGAACGACCAAACAAACAAATGTCAAATTGACAGCAACAAACCCAATTGGGATACCATCTCACCCTCATTTTCTTGGTTCATATGTGATAACAAGCTATAACAACTACAAACAAATCCAACTAGTGAGATATGTGTTGCATTAGACTCCTGTAAAACTGCGATGTTGTTGATGTTAAACCCCTAGGCTAAAATTAATAATACAACTAAACATCTACATCAAAATGCAAACAACACAAATATAATACCTGGTCAATGGCTCTTGAATGAGCTTCTTCGGCCATCTTAGGAGAAACCCCTCCATACTGAACAAGCAGATCTGCCTTGATCAGGACAAGTTACAATTAGGCTTGTTGTGTAAGACATACTACTAGTTTGGTTGGTTTATAGTTTTTTACTGGACTATCTATTTAGCATAACTCGCAGCACGTCAATAATTTCTTCGGTACTACTACTACACTAATAATTCCGGATGCACAACAAAAACAGCTATAACCCATAAGCGACCAGGTTAAAGGTAGTGCTAATAACCTGGTAAGTAGCTAAAAGGACGAAAAACACACCGAAACCATGTTTTCCATACATGAAAGCGTAAATTTTTCATGCTTTATCTATATAATTACACACATAAACTTAGGATTATAACAAACTAGAATGAATCAACACTTATATCTCCCATTAATAACTAGTCTTAATATCAAAAATACGGTCATTTGCTTACCTATTCCACTCCAAGGTGTCTCAGTCATTTAATTAGCTTTGATCATTCACATGCATTTTGGTCCGCTTGTCATTCTATAACAATAATTACAATCGTTCCCTCCTTTTCTATTCGTCTTTGTGCCAAAATCAAAGTTAAACAAATGATGAGGACGGAGGGAGTACATAAGTTAACCAAATTCATTAACAATAAACAATTGTACCTGAGATGACACAACTTGGCTGAGAATTTCACCATTCCCTCTCACCTGAAACACCAAAACAACCCAAAATCATTAACTAAAACACAAAATCAAACAAAACCCATTTTAAATCAACCAACAAACATCAAAACCCAGAAAACACAAACCCTAATAACAACATTTTTTCAAAAAATTGAGACTTACAACAGCAGCACAAGTATCATCACAACTTGTCTCAATTCCCAAAATAACCAAATCATCTTGATTATCCACTTTTTCGAACTGGGTTTTGTGTGAATTGAATTGAGTAGTTGAAATTTCTGAAGAAAAATGAGTCAATTGAGCGCAATTCGTTGGCCAAATTAGACGAAAAGAGGGGTCTTTTTGTTTATATAATGGGTAAAAATTTGAAAAAGTTGTTAAATTGCTGCGAAAAGAAGGGTGAGGGAGTAGAAATTTGAAATGAGATAGTGTGGTAGAAAGTGTTCCCGCCATTTCCGCCATCTTTATGAGACTGTGTTGCTCGGGAGATGAGACTGTGGCTAAGGTTCAAGCTAGGTGCATACTATATTTGCAACAAGAACCAAATGGAACTCGTGGACGGGTCAATCGAGTCGGGTATTTGCAACAAAAATTGGATTACGTCGGATTTGTTATTATCAAGTTTTTTAAAGATAATAGACAATTTGAAATAATAAATAATCAGGTCTGGACATATTTGTTCAGATAATTGGGTCATACTCAAGTCATCAGATTAGGAGTCGACGAGTGGGGTTTTTCAGGCGGGGTCACTCATGTCAGGTCAATTTTGTCAGGTCTAGTCCTAGACAAGCTAATCCACCTAATATGAATTAGTGTAGTACTCGTGCAAATGCACAGTATTTTGGATACAGATATTATAGAATTTGACAATTAATTAAACTAATGCAGTTTACCTCCGTTTTGAATAGAGTAGAAAATTTGCATATATAATTCCAATGACATATTTTATTAGCCTTATTTATATAAAAGTTAAATAATAATTGATGTTATAAAATTAATTAGGAGATAATTAATTAGGAGATAAATATTGTGTAATAGGAGTAGTAAATATAGATAGCTAACATTACTTAATTAGAAAATAAGTATTATCCATAGAATATCACTTAGGCGGGAAATTTAAACGGGAGAATTAGGAGATGTGTTAATCTTTTAGTATATAGGGGATTATGATACCCTAGGTCACAACCGTAGCTATTAAAGCTTGATCTTTTGGAGTTAAAATTACTCCATTTAAGTTTTAATTAAAATTTTGTAACACCGGTTCCTCTTTAGATTTTATAAGTTCAATTTAAAAAATTTAAATTCAATAAAACATAACCTTAGTTTGATCTATAAAATTTCCACATTGCTATTTGAATACCTTATTACAATTAGAAACCATAAATTGAATATTGAGGCTCAGAGAATCATTTGTCGGTTTGTACCTCTCGAGATTTCACGTAGACCTAACAAAACTTACTCGACATGACAAATAGTTAACCGAATACCCTAATTAACTTGGATTGTAAAACCCAAATGTGATTAGAAATCCAAGTTGATCCAATCCAGGTCGAATTAATTAACAAGAATTTTGTTGACTTATAACTTTCCTAACGTGAAATTGATGAACGAATACAAATAACTTGAATTGAATTAAATGACTTCGTATAATAAACTGAAATCATACTTAGTATATTATATACATTAAAATAAATAAATAATCAATTTTCAAAAATAATTATAAATAGGTTGTATCGAAAATACATTAGTTTTTTTTCTCTTAATCATTAACACGGAATTTGCCTGTCAAAATAAACCCAAAACCCGAAATGATATGACACGAACTAACCTTACCCAAACAGCCAAACTAACTCGTTTGCCATGGCTGCTATCGGGTAATTTATCATTGCCTGTTATTCATGTGTTAACCAATAAGATATTATCATCATGGTCCTAACAAATCGTAGAAATTGTTTTCGTATGCCCCCATAAATTAAATTAATACTCGTAATTATCAATAATTTATCATTATTCATTTTCAGTATTTAGGTAATACTTTTGTAAAATTCTTTTATTTATTTTTTTGTTAGGAAAAAGTTCAGGTGAAGGTTAGACCTTACTCATTCTAAGGACAGGGCAGACCACCAGCCTCTTTTAAGGACTTAAAGTGGTATTTACAAATCTCCCTTACTACTAAGAGAATAAAAATTCTCTTAATTTTTCCTCCAAAAGGCATCTAGCTAAATAAGGCAGTAAGTAAAACTTTATTTCATTACATTATTATATTTTCAATGAATATATTCTTATAATTAAACTTTAATCATTTAATTAAATTCATAATTATGATTTTTTCATTAAAATAAATTAAACTTGGTTTTAAACTATAAACTATAAGTTGATAATTTTTTGAATAATGCAATAATATATTACCGTAAATGTTGCTAAATTTTTGAATAATGCAATAATATATTATTGTAGATGTTGCTAATATAATTTTTTAGTATTTACTATTAGTTTCGTGAAAAAAAAAATTCATTTAAAAAAAATCACACCTTAACTTAATTCTCTTTGATTAGTTTTCCATTTCAAATTTTTTGTTTCATATCAAAATACRAAAGAGAGAAATATTAAATATTTATGGTGTGCAAATTTAATACACTAAAAAAATAAAAACTCTATATATTGCGCAATGGCGCGGGATCTGTACTAGTTACCTATCAACATGGCTATATTTTAATTTAATGAAGTCGAACCCCTGACTTCATAGTCAAAAGGTAAATTCTGTACCATTGAAGCCAACCCGTATTATTAAAGTAGTATTATATTATTCCCTCCCTAAAAACTTGTCACCAAGAATACAAGAGTATACAACCCAATCAAATCGAAAGTAGAAAGAAAGTTGGATTCCTTTTTAGACGTGATACTTAAGGCAGGCTTTTGGGGATCATGTATCAATCTATCTATCATGTATTCAAAGTTGTAGACGAGAGACCTCTCTCACTATCCCTTATGGAATCACTAATTCTTATTTCAGACGGCAACTATCCGTCTTAACCTTAAGACGGATAGTTGCCTCTCACACACTTGCAAGTGGGAGGCAAATGGATGGAAAATGGATAGTCCCACTTACCTCCCACTTGCAAGTGTGTGAGAGGGCCACTATCCGTCTTAACCTTAAGACGGATAGTGGTCGTCTTAAGCAGGACGGACACGGAATGGAATTGAGTATGAATAATGTATGATGTCCACCAACTACTCTAATCCCTCCTTAACAAATATCGACTAATAACTAGGATATGTCAACTAGCTTAACTCGTAGAATTATGAGAAATGATCTATAACTTGAGTTCAAATCTTACCAGCAACATATTTCTCTTATAGCTCCCTTTACGGTACTCTAGAAAAAGAAATATCGATCAATTGATCAACCTGATTTTTCTCAAGACACTCGACCATTACAAGATATGTATTTTTTTGGCATCCGATAATTAAGGTTGTTTTAATATTTGTATAGAGAACAAACGTAAATATTAACAAGACGGAGAGACCAGAGATGCGATGGTGTTAACTATAGACGACAAACAATAGCACGACCTGAAAAGCCGACACCATATTAACAGATTTTGGTTGAGGCTTAATGACCCATCTATGTAAGTGGGTCGACATGAACACGACACAACATTGACATTGCACGAAAACATGACAAGAAACCGACACGAAGTTAATGAGTTTGGATTAAGGCTTGATGACCCATTTATATATGTTAAGTTGGTTGACACGTTCACACGAACAATAACCCACGGATTTAATTGGGTTGAGTTTTGGTTGAAAGATTTGCGACCTGTTTAATGTGACACAAACACAAACCTGATACATGCATAACCCGATCTGTTTGCCAAGTCCAACGTCAGCCAGGGTTCAAAATCTCGGCCGAGTTGTATTGGAATTTCACTCTACCGATACGAGATAACGCCCGAGAAATCACCGAGATTCACTGCAATCCGTCTGTGATGACCGATTAAGGACCGATTATACCGATACCGCGACTAATACCGATACCGAGATTTAAAACCATGACGTCAGCAATTGTGTTTTTGGCCTAACATACCTAAAGGTAACAAAATAACAACCAAAGATTAAACAAAGACAAGAAAGCAAGTAAACCATAGTAGAAGAAACAAGAGGTAGCCCTACAAATAGATTTTATGAATACGAAATGCTAAATTTGGGCAGATGATCATGAGACACATTTAGCATGTGTACTAATGGTGTAGGGTTAAAAGTGATCCACATGATAAAATCCTACTTTGATGTGACCTACTTGTATAAATAAAGGATGACTAATTAAAAGAATTAAATGAATTTAAATGAATGAATTAAGTTGAATTGAAATCATCATATCTTATTGTTATGATCATGATTTTAGGCATATAGTAAATCAAAATTGAATGTGATAATAGGTAAATATTATTGCTATACTTTTTGAGAAGTCATACTTGACATGCAAATCTTCAATCTTGGAGTTAGAGCTACTATCAACTAAATAAAGCCTAGGTAGGGTTTATAATTTTCGAAAGAGAATACACATAATTAGTGGCGGAGTTAGGATTAAGTGAGGGAAAAAATATTTCAGTAGGGGTGCGCGGATAATGATATAAGAAAAACATGAGAAAAATTCATATAATTGTTACCTAAGAACTTTGAAAATTACATCTTCTAATGAGGCGAGCATTCCTATCAACCGTGAAACAACCCCACCACTACCCAAAACCATGACAATATAAAGGAGATGACAATTGGAGCTTGTAACTTGTAATCCTAAGTACTTTCCATCTTAATCACTAAACTTTTGAATCAACCTTAACCAGTAGACTAAATGCATGGATAATAGTCGAATAATACGGTAGCGCGGACATTACTAAGTTAAAATTGGATATATCCATAATAAAATTAATCAATTGGTAACTATTTTTTTTTCGTTCTACATGATCGATTTAAATTTAAAATATTCCTCACTTTGTCTAACATTATTCAGAGGCAAAAACCGATAAAACAAAACTATTTTACGTCAGATCATACACGAGTATTTATCAGATTATTCTAGCTAAAACCAAAACAACAACTAACTTTTATAATGACTTAGACAGTTAGACCTGTTATTTTAGGTTGAATGATGTTAAATTGAACTTAATCGAGTTAAAGTGAGCCGAACTGAAATCAACAGGCCGAATGAAACTGAACTCAATTGAAATTTGATTTGATAAATAGAGCCGAGCTGAATTGAAGTGATCGAAATTGAAGTAAGGTGAATAAGAGCTGAAATTAAGCCGAAAAGAACAGGGACTTAAAATTGCGAAAGCCATCTAACAACTTTATTATCAAAGTGCTTAAAATTGTGATAACATATGCCATCATTTTATCTCCAATCAATTCAAGTTTAATTATTATTATTTGAGTCAAAATTTGAGAGTAAAACACACATAAAAAATGTGAAAGAATGAACTTTATTTATGGCTATAAAAACAAGTAGACAGACTGCATGGAGCAACTAAAATCACTCACTCTTCTTAATAAATCTCTCTATAATTTTTTTTTCTTTCTTATTAATTTATTAATTACATGCAACTATTTATTTTTTGCCATCTGTTTCTTTATTATTTGACACATCTTTCTCAACCTATTTAAACTTCTTTATTTCCCACCATTTTTCACAAATAAAAAAAAAAAAAAATTTGACAATTTTTTCTATCTTTTTCCATGAAAAGTTTTTATTTTTTTAATTAAATAAATTAATTTTCTAGTAATTTAATTTGTGTATTTGTTGGCTGCTGAGAAAGGGCTAAGAGAACATATAAAATGGTGACAAAACAGCTTGATAATGAATCTTCTGTTGTTGGTAATGCATCCCAGCAGGTAATATTTGAATCTATTGTTTTTCCATTTTATTTTGATGTGTTATATTATTGTTCCGGTCGTTTGTTTAACTATTTTATTTTGGTGTGTTTCAGTTAGATTATCATTTTATTTTCGAAATGTCATCCATACTTAATTTGATCCACTTTCGATCTAATAATTAACCCTTTTATTATCTCGTCTCAGTATTTGTGCCAAAACCAAAGATAAACAAATGACCAGAATAAATGGACTACAATATATGCGATATGAACAAGAATATGAGCTTTATTAGAAAGTATCTGATCTCATCCATTTATACATTAAAAATATGAACTTTGCATTAGTTCAGAAAAAATACATATAAGCTCGGATTCTTATACTTTGGTTGTACAATGCTTATATATAACTGGATGTATAATTCTATTTGTGCGTGTTCATTGTTACTACGCTCGTTTAAAGACCAATGAAGAAGTTTATTTGTCATTAAAAAAAATATTTTAATAGAATACATATTTCATAATATTTGTTCATATATATTGGGACACATTAAAGCGATATGTAATTGTTTCAAAATGTGAGAATGTCATATCCCGTATATTTTAGGGTAAACGAATTAAGACCGTAATCTTTTTACAAAGACCGGGCATGAAAACTGGTATCTATTAATATCTACACGGCTACACCAAAAAAAAATATATTAATGTTTGATTTTTATTTAACGCGAAAGTAGTAATTAAACCCCTTAACTCTGTTTAATTGTGAAATTAGGCCCCATAAGTTTTATTTGGAGCAATCAAGCCCCTTAAGTTTCACCAAAAGTGAAATTCAACCCCATTTATTAATTTTCACCAAATTCTTAAATTAAAATCACTTTTAATACAATTTATCAAATATAAAATATTTTGTTTTATAAGTTTAGAACTTTTATATTTATATTAAATATCGAAAATAATTTTTTTTTTTGAATTTTATAGTATATAGACAATTAATTATATATGTATGAATACTATATAAATTATAAACAATTTACTAAATATGTATGTAAAAGTGTTCTTCGATGATTAATAAATTATGTAGAAATTCGTAAAGTTGCAATTAGTA
>VHZZ01000234.1:242629-257301 GCA_009801015.1 Silene noctiflora
CCCACTACTTATAAAACTCATTTTATTTCAAGTTTAAATATAAATATAAATATAAATTCCATGAGAAAAATTAACAAAGTTTTTAATTTATTTATGAAATATTTTTAAAAATTTAACATATTAGCTCTAAATATTCAAAGAATTATAAATTTACATGAAATTGAAAAATATAATTTTTTCATTTTTAGAATAAATTCAATCAGATATAACATAACAATAATCATTAAATAATCATAACTTTAATTCAAGAAATTACCTAATGATATTATTATTATTATATCTACTAATTTCCAACTTTTAAAGTTTTTTAGCATTGGATTTCAGACAGTATAAATTTTACCGTATGAAAAAAAGTTAAAAACTTTATAAGACTAATAAAAAGAATAAAAAATATTTCAGCATTTATAAGTAAAATCGATATATATTTGCCTTTTAATTTGTATTAGCGAACCCGTGCATTTTTTGCACTGGTTTAAAACTAGTTATGAATTATTGTAAGGTCGAGTTAATTAAGTTAAGTTGTGACGTTTATAAGATCGAATCATTATTGATCAATATATTTGGTTACTTTAAGATTGAGTCGATAATTTCATGTTTGAATTATTACTAGGCCAAATTATTTGCTATTAATTTTATGTATTGGGTTAACTTAATCATGGTCGAAAACTTTATCGGGTCATCCAATTACCGGGTTAGGATAGAGGTACAATGGATTTGGTTTGGATAGGGATTCGAGCAGTCAGGTTGTGTCATATTCGGGTCAGGACATTTTTGGACTCGATCCTTAAAATCGTCCTATGATATTAAGTTGTACAAAAAATGATGTTGGTTTTGCCATTGTTGGTGAACATAGGGAACGAAGTATTGGCGACGCTTGCCTTCGTCGGAGTGGAAGTGAACCTAGTGCTGTTCTCGAAATCCGTGTTGAGGCAAACCAATGCAGAGGCAGCCAACACTTTCAGTATGTGGATGGGAGCTGTGTATCTATGCTCTTTGATAGGAGCCTTTCTTAGTGATTCCTACTTGGGAAGATATCTCACTTGCTTAATCTTTCAAGCTCTCCTTACTATTGTAAGTTCCCTACGGTTTTTCCAAGGGCGCACGTTAATAAGCTAAATAAGGAAAAATTGATGTACAAACTCATACCGGCTTAATTTGGTTCACTGTCGTTTGTAACTTTGCAGGGTCTGGTGGCATGCTCTCTAATAACACAACGGTTCCTGCTAAAACCAGTTGGTTGTGGAACAATAGAGCAACAATGCGATCCTCACTCGCAATTTGACGTGTCAATATTCTTTCTATCAATATATCTTGTTGCCCTAGGAAACGGAGCTGCTGAACCTGCACTCGCTACCTTTGGAGCAGACCAATTCGATGAGGAAGATCCCGAAGAATGCCAAGCAAAGACATCATTTTTCAGCTACTTTTACGTGGCCTTAAATTTGGGTTCCTTAATTGGGGAGACGATTTTGGTTTATATCGAAACAATGGGAGATTGGGTACTCGGTTTTTGGATATCTACAGGTTGTGGGGTTGCAGCTGTGATCTTGCTGTTTAGTGGGACGCTAAGGTACCGGCATTTCAAGCCTGGTGGCAATCCCATTTCGAGGTTTTTTCAGGTGATTGTCGCTTCGTTCAGGAAATTGAGCCATGAGGTTCCTCAACATGGTGAAGGGTTGTATGAAATTCAAGGAAAGGATGAGGAGAAGAATGGTGCTAGAAGGCTGCTGCATTCAGACGGTTTCAAGTAAGTGAGCTATTCTAATTGTTGTCACCTGTTGCCTAAATAAGGTCGAGTCATAAACTCATAATCGGATCACTGGTTATCTCGAGTCAGTTTCAGGACCAGGAAAAATGGGTTAGGTCGGTTTTTGTTCACTAATGTTCCAGGTCCTGTCGCCTGTTGCCTGTCGCCTGTCGGGCATGAGTTATCTTTTTACCAGTTCTACTCATTGATCAAAATTTGTCACTGAACATCCTTCATGCGTTTTCTGTACGACAGATTTTTGGACCGAGCAGCAATCATCACGCCAGCAGATACGCCTTTCTTACCAGAGAAAACAGCAACAACAGACCCCTGGCATCTATGCACGGTAACTCAAGTTGAAGAAGTGAAATGCATCTTAAGGCTTCTACCAATTTGGCTATGCACGATTCTATCCTCGGTCATCTTCATCCAAATGCTTTCTCTTTTTATCGAGCAAGGCGCTGCAATGAACACATCAATCGGAGCATTCCACTTTCCCCCAGCCAGCATGACCGCCTTTGATATTATAAGCACATCACTTTTCATCATCTTCTATGACAAGCTCATTCTCCCTATATATGTCAAAATCACTAAAACCAAGCCTAAGCCTCCGAGTGAGCTACAACGGATAGGAATCGGCCTAGGGATCGCTGTATTAGCGATGGTTATAGCTGGATTAGTGGAAATATTAAGGAGAAAATACGCGATAATTAGTGGATTCGACATTAGCCCTTTGAGCATCTTCTGGCAAACTCCGCAATATGTTCTTGTAGGGGTAGCTGAAGCTTTTGTCTATGTTGCTCAATGGGAGTTCTTCTCGTCTCAAACGCCAGACGGGTTGAAGAGTATCGGGCTTGGGTTACCAATGTCCTCAACTGCAATGGGAAGCTACTTATGTAGCGCGATTTTAAGTGTTGTAATGCACTTCACCACAAAGAATGGGCAACCGGGTTGGGTTCCCCCGAACTTGAATGAAGGGCACTTGGAGCGGTTTTTCTTCCTCTCCGCGGGTCTAACCACCCTTAATCTAGGCTTCTACATTTTCTGTGCGAGGAGGTACAAGTGTATTTCATTGGAGAAGCGCGACTCAGATAGAGAAATGGAAGTTTTGCCGTAAGCTCAGACGAATTTGTCAGCCTTTGATACTACAGAATGTGTACCAAATTAAAAACAAAACAGAGTCAGGACACTTGAATAGATCTTGTGAACTTTTGGCAAGAAAATAGTTCAAAAAACACTACATGATAATCGGTCTCGACTCGAGTTTTTTTTACTACCTCTGGCTTGCCCACAGTAAGAGTTTAGTCATTATTCTTGCAGTTAAAATCTTTCAGTTTAAAGATTTTTCGGAAAATGCACGCGGTGTCCCTGAACTTCTAAGTTTTGCCCGAAATACCTAATTTTTAGATTCGAAAAATTTTAAGAGGCCATAACTCATGTTTAAGAGTTCAGAAAGTGATAATTTTTTTTTTCAAATCGATTATCTTTTCAAGAACTACGATTTGAAAAAAAACTTTATCATATTTGGATTCCGTTGCTAGGAGTTATGGTATGTCAAAGTTTTTTGAATAAACAAACTTTGAGTGACCATATCTCTTGGTCACGGATTCCAAACTCGGCAATTTTTTTTTTTCAAGTTGTAGTTCTCGGAAAGATGATCAATGTGAAAAAAAAATCGTAACTTTCTGAGCTCGTAAACATGAGTTGTGGCTTCTTAAAGTGTTTCGAATAAAAAAATTGGGTATTTCGGGCAAAACTTCAAACTTCAAGGGCACCGCGTGCATTTTCCGAAGATTTTTTGATTATCTAAGGTTAGTTTCTTTCGTTTCTTATCGATGCATTTAAACGGAAGGGTAAATGATGCGGACGAGTTTAAATCTTTGATACCGGAAACCGGTTGGCCTTTCAAACGATTTTACGAGTTAAATAACAGTTTCTTCTACTATCCGGAAAACCACGTCATTCTGAAAGTAAAAAACGACTCATCTTATTATTTCAACAAAATCGAAAGTTAAAATACATAATCTTCCAGTAACTCGGGAACGGACCTTCGAGGAACCGCTTTGGTGTAAAAATTTATTGGTACCCGAGACGGGAATCACCGAGATCGCACGCAATACATGCGAGACATTGCTCATGTACTACAATACCCTAATACAAATACAAGTGATTTATGATCTTGAGAATTCAGTTTTCCATAGAAGGCGCTTATTACTTGGACATTTTAGCAGCGAGTTCTCGCACCAACTTAGCCGCAACCATGGCTGTCATACCGTCGACTGTGTCCCTCTGTGGATTGAACTCAACCACGTCTGCTGCCACTATATCACCTTGAAGATTATGGAGTATGTTGAGAACATCTCGGAAAGACAGGCCTCCAGGCTCAATGTGAGAGACACCGGGTGAGAATGCAGGATCGAGACAATCCACATCTATCGATATGTACACACCCTTCACGCCTTCACCCAGTTTCTATGGTATGAGGACAAGAAGACATTGGTTAAAATGGTGCTTAAGAAATTGTTAACGGCACAAATAGTCCACACACAAGCAGAACAAAAGACATGATAAGAGGCATATACCAAGTTTTCCAGGAAATCACGGTCTTTTGAATATGTTCGCATTTCAAATTGCTCCACTCCAAACTTCTTTCCTTGCTCGCGGCCTTCTTTGTTAATAGATCTTATACCTACCTGAAAAGTTAGAACGCTATTAGTTGTCCTTCTAGATTACCCAACTCCATTAGCAATTCAACAATACATGCAGGTGTACCAAGGTACATCATTTGTTACTAAGAAAGACAAAACAATTACGAACATGACCCGTTAAAAAACAAAAGCTCAAAGGATTTACATTATTCTTCTTGGTATCTTTGAACAAGAACAAAGCTTATTGAAATTGTGGAACCAGGAAATCCTGTTTACTTTCTAAGTCAATACTGATCATAATATAAAAAATTCAGATTTTAATTTATTTATTTTCAGTACTAAAATTGGCCAAAAGCGCACGAAAAATCATGGTTATATGCTGTCCCGGAACCCCATACCCTTACTTTATTAATCCTCGCAACTAAAAATTTGAGTTGGCTGACAAAATACTTAGATCTGGAAGGTAAATATAATGCCCTTATTCCCAAAGATAAAGTCTTAGTCCCAAAATGATTTGCAATGCCGGTTTTCCCTGTTTTTGTGCAAGTGGCATACCAAAGCAGTCTTTTAATGTTTGTTAGCTGCTGCAAGTATTGGGGAACATTATGATCTATGGTGTGCCTATAGATCAGACACTGATTATAGCACTTTTAATGGACTGGCTGAGAAGCAAGGACATATTTATTCAGACATTTCCCTAAACAATAGTGAACTAATATCTCAATTAAACTTTAGGAAGCAGCACCTTGTATCGAAAAAATCCAGCAGATAAGAGAAGAAGAAAAATGGAACATGTTGGCTGTATTAGCAATAGTGCCAGAATAAAGCACAGAGTATTGAATGTAGGCTGGCATACTCGAAGCTAGCAGAGGCAGAAGAAGATAAGTCATTACCTGCAAAAGCCTTCGTGCAAAACCACCCTCCATTATACGAGCAAATGAAGATGCATGAGAATACTTGTTCCCTTCAAAGGCATCGTAAATATCTGGGTGGGCATCAAGATGTAGAATATCTACAGGCCCCCCTAGCTTTTCAGATACAGCTCGTACTACAGGGTATGATATAGAATGGTCACCGCCTAAAATTAAAGGACGCAAAGGTTCCTGCCAAAGCAATGGTCATAATAAGAAACTTTACTTCAACATTATAGGTTGGAAAATTAAAGAAGGTTCAATAATCCCAACAAAAGAACACGCTAATTACTAGCAAAGTCAAAAGTATAGTGCTTTGTGGAAGTAATAAACGTAAAGCTGGGAAGATGCTAAAGGCAAAAGCCGTCTTCTTTCGTTTTCAGTTCATGAGCTTGTCAAACTTGTTTTATATCAACACTCAATAGGTTAGCAAATGCCCAATTTAGAGTACTGCAAATTTTCAAGAAATTGTCATAATTTCAGGAAGGAATGTACAATCATAAGAGCACTATAAAAGAAAATGAAGGTTGAAGACATTTATCAATGTGCAACAGAACTTAACATCAAGAACGCGGAAAGTATGCTGCTACTGGCCTAGATAGATGACTTACTTCGGCCATTACTAGCTTGACAGACTCACATATAATGTTCATCAATCTTTCATCTTCAACTCCACAGTCTCTTATTTCTTGAATAGGAACATCGCCAACATCTGTGAGGACTCGTGGATCCTTTAGCTCTTTGCCTGCAACATGACACTGTTTAATGAGTTGGATTGTCACTAAATTCAGTGCAATATAATTCACCAATATTCAAAATATTTCAGAACCAACTTGTGCAGGACTACTAGGAAATCCACTTGCAGGTGAATATCGAATATCATACAATTTAATGAGAAAACCCCAATTATTGTGATAGTTTTATCCCTTACACGACAAGAACATAAATTGGAGTAACACGCAACGGTTTGAAATGTGATCGACAACAAAGTATATAGCCTTTTTTAGTTTTTTTTTTTCCCATATATATTTGATGTTATCAAAAACACTTATCCATGGGTTTGAAATTTTAGGAAAAAACGAGGTATGGGTTTAAATGCTCTCTCCCTCATACCTGTTATGCTGATACCACAAGCTCGTGAGCTAGACGGAGATGGCACTCAAAAGTCGACCTAAAATCGAACATGGAATTACCTTCTTCAGTTGATGAATTTGTGCTGTCACACCAGATTGCCTCACGTATCCGTGGAGGTGCAAATGCAGGTCCCTGCAGAAACGAAGAATTATGCCCTAAAGGCACTCCAAGGAGTGATGTTGATGCTTTGGCACCTCCTATAGCACGCACAAGCTCCCCCTGAAACAAAATTCAAGCTTGTAACAACAATAATAACATGACTCTATTCCCTCAATGGCTCACACAAATTGCGGAGTAAGGAGGGTCATAGAGGCACTAGGATAACAATGAACAAGGCCGATTCCCAACAACATACCCTCAAAAAAATCCGATGATATAGTATTCTCAGAGGATTCATCACTAGGCTACATTTAAGCGTACTTTTGAATACTTCTACCCATCCCTAACTACAAGACACTGATAACTACAGGACACTGATTCAACCTTGGCTAAGCACCTGAAGAGACAGACGATCACCTAATCAAACTCAAAGTTCTCGAGCTACACAGAAAGCATGTTTACTTCAGACTGCCTGTAGCTTCAGTGCCTTCGAGCAACTAAAACCAGACAGAACTGACTAAGCATATCAGTTATAAACCCAACACAGCCAAAATGAAGCAAACCAACTCAAAGAAACATCACTCATAAGATATATAGTTTTTGATGGCTTGATTTGAACCAAGCGTCACTATGGCTTCAACACTTAGCATCCTTGTAAATGTCGCAGCCAGCACATTAATAGTTACAAACAGGCATTCCCACGTGGACCTTTTAGGTTTTTACGATCTCCAATCAATAACAATCAATAATCTAAATGATTGTTTCAAATTAGATAATTTAATTCAATACTTCATAAACTAACATTTTGATGGAATAGATAACCAAGATGATTTATTTATGAATCAATAACTACCTTTAGCTTAGCTCTCTCTCTGATGAGCGTGAGAGAGGCCTCAATTACCCGCTCTTGGCCCTTTTGTATTATATCAGCTGGAACATTTGGCGCATTCAGCTTGTGTAGGTAATGAATTCCTCTTGTGGCTGCACGCCTCATTTCTCCCAAACAAATTCCAACCCTACACAAAGTAAAACAATCTATTCAGATAAATAAATCGAAATTTTGACGACACAACTTACAAAAATCTTCTATCTCACAAGGAAATTACAATCAGGCTTCGTGTTCTTTCTTGCGTTCACGTTGTTAAACATTTATTATTTCTAAAACAAAAACCGGTAAAATTGATACTCAATAATCACAGAAACCCGTCTTTTAAGTTTTAACAATAATTAATGATTGAATTAGTTTATTTAGAGTATCATTTTATAACAATAATGAATAATACTCCATTTGTCCCGGTTGATTCTTTACGTTTTCCTTATTTAGGTATCTCAAGCTCTCAGTAATTTAATTACGTTTTCGTTTTAGGTATAATAACAAAAGCTCGTTTCTTAACATGTTTTTCTAATTTTTGCATTTCATAAAGCATATATCTCTTATCTCTTTAGTCTTTGTGCCAAAAACAAACGTGCAGAATTGACAAGGATTGACTATAGAGTGTCACTCGGAATAAATGTCATTTTCAAACGTTATCATTTCTTGAGTATCATTTTCCGCAAAAAATTAACAATACTTTTTTATGATCAGAAGTAACGAGTATGATCACGATTCTAATCATTTTATAGAAAGTAAAGTTAAAAATTCACAATTAAAACAGAACTACAGACGTTCGTCAAATAATTAACCAAAAAGTTGTAATTGCAGAAACTACGCAAAATTAACAATACTTTGTTACGATCTGAATAAACGAATACCATTAATCGTTAAAACAATTAGCTTAAACTAAAATTACAACACCAAAAAAAACATAAATAAAGCTAAAAATACACAATTAACACTGAAACTGCAGATGATTAACCAATTACTAATAATTGCAGAAACAGTGCAAAGTTAACAATTACTCCCTCCGTTTCAATCATTTGTTTACCTTTGAATAAAATACTCCTTACAAAAATAAAAAAGTAAACAAATAACCGAGACAACAAGATTACTTTGGTACGATCTGAATAACGGAGTAGCATTAATCGTTAATCAATTAACTTAAACTAAAATTACAACAACAAAACACAATTAAAGCTAAAAATACACAATTAACACTGAAACTGCAGAATAATAACAAATACTCCATTTATCACCGTCATTTGTTTACCTTTTCATATTCTTTTGCGACAAGTATTTTAATCAAATGTAAACAAATGATATGACGAAATCAGGAGAACGATACTCCCTCCGTTCACGCTAATTTCATACAGTCAATTAAAATACGTCTCACATATATTAAACAAACGTATAAAATCGGCTCGAACGGGACGACGAAGAAAACAAACATATAAATCAAATAATACGAGTAAAATCATTCAAATAACAAAAGATTAAGAAGTATAGAGAGAAATATACATGGATAACAATGGCGAAGGAAGAATAATAGAGACAGAAATGGCGCGGCGATTTGGAATTGCAATCTGCAGTGAAGCAAAGGTTGGTGGACTGGTGGAGTGAGTTTTGAGCTCCCTTACTACTGTTTTTATAGCACCGATTCTTGTTTAAGACCGTACTGTACACGTTTTACACAAATTCTTATTTATAATAAAATATCCGTTTTAAACTGAAATCATTAGGCGTATTTGTATTAAATTTTGTCTTCATTTGAAATCAATAAATATATTTATATTAAATTTAAAACGTTTTGTTTGTGATGAGCTATCGTGTTGTTTAAGGCTACACAAATTCATGAGAAAAAGGAACCTACATCGGATATATTACCTCATATTTTACTTGTTTTTGAGCATATATGTATTTTTTATGAGCTTATTATCTCTAACTTTATTTATTTTTGAGCTTATTAAAGTTTATAAGTTACATTTTAATTTTTTTTCGTCAAAAATCTAATTTAACTAAGTTTTTATGTAATGTTTTTGAGTTTTATTATAATTTTTTGAGCTTAATATTTTAGTAAATGAATTCAGAAACTTTAAAGTAAAACTCATAATTTTTAAAATAAAACTCAAAAACTTTATTATAATGCTAAAAAACTATAAAACTGGTGGTAATACATCAGATGTATAATCCTCATACGGCAAATTCATCCCTCTTTTCTTTTCTAGCGCTATGTTCTTCATAACTTTATATAACGTCCGAAAATTGTACTTTTAGTATAGCTAAACTAGATGAAATGAAGTTGAAAGCTGAATTGAAATGGACGGGAGTTAAGTCGGAAAAAAGCGGGGATAAGTAGCCGAATGGATAAGATTGTACCTTTTTTATTGGTTAGTTTTTGCAAAATTAAAACAAGTTTTTTAGATGCAAATAAAAATGGAAATATATCTATGATTTATTAATTATTATGATAGATTGATAGGTACATCATCATCATAGCATCAAAACATAAGACAGGTGGACTAATATAATAGATGAGGGAATATGCCTCGAATTTCTTTTTCAATCACATGGGCTAAATTCAATGGCCTAGTGTCATTATCATCCTGAAATTTACTCAATTTTTGGGATGACCGACGTTATTCGTCCCAAGTTGAAGACGGATAGTGTCGTTCTCGTAATAAGGCAAGTTGGAGACCATGTAGGGAGAAATGGGGCATCTCATGGATAGTGTCACTTGCATATTGTGAGAGGGACACTATCCGTCTTCAGCTTGTGACGAATAGTGACCGTCTTCAATGAGAATTTGTGTTTTAGGATAGTGATATACTCCATCCTAGTCGCTCGTTTCTTCCTCCTTCATTTTGCACAAGAAATATGAAAACGATTTTAGACCACGCAAAATATCTTATCTCATATGCAAATGAATTTAGATCATGTAAAGTTTTTTAAAAGAGAAAAAAAAGAAGAAAATCCGATTACCATGAAAAAGGAAAGAGGGAAGAAATGAGCGATTAGGAGGGAGTACTCAATTACTCATAGTTAGGGCTGGGCTAGTGCGGGCTGGGCTGGGTCGGAGGCGGGTCGGGCTTGGGTGGTGCAGCCCAGGCCCATCACTAAATGGAGGGCGGGTTGGGCTGGGCCTGATTTGTCTAGCCCGGGCCCAGCACTAGGGCATTTTTTTTTCTTTTTAAGTAAAGAAAATAAAAAATAGGGGAGAAAAGGAGAATAAAATAACGGGCCGGGTCGGGCTGGGTCAGCCCAGCACTAAAAAACATGACTGGAAACGGGCTGAGCTGGAAAATTTGGGCCCGGGCCCGGCACTAAAAAGATCACGGACTGGGCTGGAAAAAAATGGGCCGCGATTTTTAGGCCCGTTGAACCGTGCTGGGCCGGGCTAGCCCGCACCGTTGCACAACCCTACTCATAGTCATAGTGCAATGTCAAAGAAATTAAGCAAGTACGGTTATGACATGATTTTTTAAAATTTGGTTCGACATGATAAATCGAGTCGATCTAGACCGGACTTTATACCCTTTGGTCTGATCTCCGACCGACACAATGATAGTGAATAGGATCTGATTAGGTTTGACCTGATGCAAATTCGAAAAATCTTTTAAAAACCCATTTTCTTAACATATCTGATCCAATCAAAACCATAACTAACCGAGTCAAATGGGTTTCGATTCGAACCCCTTTTAGCCGGTCTAGTTTTAGGGTTAGGTTTTTGCTTCACACTTACAAGTAGACCAGACAAAGGGATCAATCGGTCAGCTCAGGTCATTTCATGTCCGCAGATTTTGAGTCGGGTCGGATTATTTCGGGTTCGAGTCAACTATTACAAATTTATTTGTGCATAATAATCAATTCTCAACCATAAAAATTCGGGTCGGATTATACTGGGCTGGATCATTTCGGGTTCAGATCAAGATTGAGTCTTGATTTCAAGTGTCAGGTCGGGTCGGGTCAAATCAGTTTTGTCAGATCTACTTACAAATTACTACCATATCTCTGTATGTATCAAAGAAGAATTTGTAATCGAACTACATCGTACTTTAAGGAATCTACAATTAAACTAATTTGGACCTAATGATCTGCACTTACTCATCGAGTCCTCAAAATTAGCTCGGTCGAGCTTGGCTAAATACGAGCCGAGCCAAACCTCAACCTCAACCCTTCTAAAGTCTAAACCCTCCTTAAACCCTCAACCTCAAACCTCAAACCTCAAACCTCAAACTCAACTACAACAATGGTGAATCAATGGCGTCTCCTCCTCAAAACCCCATTAAAACCCACTTCATTCCATCACTCATCATTTAATTTCTCCACCTCAACCAACAATATCACCTTCGAAAAACAAGAAATTATGCGAAAACTCCGAGTTCTACTCCAACAATCCCGATTCGGCTCAGCAATTAACCTCGTTAAACAGATAATTACCTCAAATACCCTTTTCAGTTCTTCCTCAGAACTTTGCCAGGAATTCTCAGTTTCCAATCCTACCCTTTCTGGAACCTTCTATAATCTTGTTATTTCTGCTTGTGCAGATGCAAAACTTGCAGATGAAGGTATGGAATTGTTGAATTTAATTAGAAAAGATGGTACATTTCCTAATTTAGAAGCTTTTAATAAGTTACTTGATTGTTTGGTTTCTGTTAAACAGTTTGGTAGAGGTCTTAGTTTGTTTGAGGAGGTTTCGGGTTCCGGCATTCGGGTTGATAAGTATAGTTATGGGAAAGCTGTACATTGTGCTGTGAAAATGGGGGATTTGGAGAAGGGTTTAAGGTTGTTGGAGACGATGCGGAAGCGAAAGATTGGTGTTAGTGTGTTTGTATATAATGTTTTGATTAGTGGGTTGTGTAAAGAAAGGAGAGTTAAGGATGCACGTGAACTGTTCGATGAAATGTCGGTGAGGAAATTAGCGCCGAGTCAGGTTACATATAATACGTTGATTGATGGGTATTGTAAGGCTGGAGATTTAGACGCGGCGTTTGGGTTGAAGGAGAGGATGAAGGTGGAGAGGGTTTTTCCTTGTCATGTTACGTTTAATTCGTTGCTTTGTGGGTTGTGTAGGGTGTCGAGGATGGAGGATGCCGGGCGATTGGTGGAGGAGATGGAGGGACATGGTTTTGTTCCTGACGCGTTTACTTATAGTATTTTGATTGATGGGTATTCAAGGGCAGGGGATGTGGGTTCAATGATGGGTGTTATTGAGGAAATGAGTGGTAAAGGGATTAAGATGAATCAGTATACTGGCGCAGTTTTGTTGAATGGTTTGTGCAAGGGAGGGGATGTGGAAACCGCTGAGATGTTTCTGAGTAAGTTAGTAGAGAATGGGATTGCGAATGAGGTGGCGTATAACACGATTTTGAAAGCGTATTGTGCAGCTGATAATATGGAGAAAGTGTTTTCTGTTTTGAAACAGATGGAGAGTGTTGGGGTGAGACCAAATTGTGTCTCGTTTAATTCTGTGATCAGCAAGTTTTGCGAATCTGGAAACATGGACGAGGCAGAGAAATGGGTAAAGAAGATGATAGAAAAGGGTGTTTCTCCCTCTGTGGAGACATACAACATTCTCATTGATGGTTATGGAAGAAAGCATATGTTTCAGAGCTGTTTCGAGATTCTGGAACTTGTTGAGAACAGTGGCTTGAAGCCAACTGTTGTAACTTATGGTGGTCTCATCAATAATCTCTGCAAAGCTAGGAAGCTTCTTGAAGCTGAAGTTATTTTTGGTGACATGATCGAAAGAGGAATTACACCAAATGCACCGACGTATAACATGCTCATCACTGGCCTATGCAAGAAGGGAAAATTACCGGCTGCTTTTGGTGTATTTGATAAGATGTTGAAAAACAATGTTGTTCCGACAATAGTGACTTATAATTCTCTCATTAATGGACTCTGCAAAAAGGGAAAATTAGAAGAAGCTGAAGATTATCTTCAGCAAATTATCAACAGAGGCCTTACCCCTGACGTAATCACGTATAATTCTCTGATACATGGGTTTTATGGCGCAGGGAAGATCTCAAAATGCTTAGAATTGTATGAAAAGATGAAGACAGCAGGCATTAAACCAACTTTAATTACATATCATTTGCTAGTTGTGGTTGGCAGCAAAGAAGGGCTGTCGATTGTAGATAGAATGTACAAAGAGATGTTAGAGTTTGATCTAAGTCCAGATAGAGTTGTATATAATGCCCTTATTCATGCGTACGCTGAGCATGGAGAGATCGGAAAATCGTTATCTTTGTTCGATGAGATGACAAACAAGGGAATTGGGCCTGACAAGGTGACATATAACTGCTTGATTATGGGTCAATTCAAGGTGGGAGACCATCCAAAAATAGTGGATCTCGTGAACGATATGAAGGCGAGAGGAATTCTTCTGAAAGCGGATACTTACACGATACTGGTTGAAGGAAACTGCAAACTGAAAGACTTTAATGGGGCATATGCTTGGTACAGAGAAATGGTTGACATGGGATTTCTCCTGAATGTGAATCTATGCAAAGAGCTCATTAGCGGGGTTAAAAGCGAGGGGATGCTAAATGAGGCTGAGATAATCTGTTCGGAAATGAGTATGAAGGGGTTAGATGAGGTTGGCATGGATGAAGATGCGTCAGCTGCTGCCAGCTAACATAACTTTTTGGGTAACAGGGAATTCATTGATTTGCGAATTTGCACCATATTTCTGTGGACCGTGGGCGACTTCCAGWTAAAATTAAGACGAGGAAGATTGTACGAAAGGAGGTTGAGCWTTCGAGTTCCTCATCCATATGAAGACCGGGCAGACTGACTTGTGGAATCAGCAGCAGTTATCTTTGTCGTATGACAGATTGGAATCCCAGGGTACACGTGGTAGTTCGCGACCACCTACACTAGGTTAACTAGGGTCCAGTTACCCTTTGCTTAAAGCTAATTGCGACCCTTTGCGTTAACAGAGGAGATTCATTGTAGATTTGCAGATGGCTTCACAGAATGTACATTTACCCGGATCAGCAGAGCAYAGCTCAGGTATTACTGATGATTATGACTGAAAGCCCGGCAATTTGTTTTTCAGCCATTTTTGCGCATTTAGTGTATACCATACTTTGAACTCTTGTGCAATAAGCCTGACAATCTCACACAATCCGTCTCATCTATAGCGCCTTATTGCACAAGAGTTCTCCAGGGCCATGATGGTCGAACTCGTAGAATTCATGCTTAGTTATATTCTGAATTCTAGGACAAATCAAGTACTGGTTTTTAATATTGTA
>VHZZ01000235.1:183481-195744 GCA_009801015.1 Silene noctiflora
AACTAATTAACAACCACCGTGCTCTCCGTGGATTCGACCCCTAAATACTACATTTATTTGTTGTACCTAGGGTAATTTATTTTTGATAGGGTTGCTACACCTCATCAACATTAAGGAACTGGGTTCGCTCTGCGGAGCGGAGATTTTGGTGGTAAGGCTACGGTCCCCACTAGCAGGGCTACGCTCCTTGGTGTGTAGTCAGTTATTGGTTGTGATAGAGATGGGAGATGGAGGTTACTGGTTGTTTTGGATGTTGGTTTATGCATTATATTGTATATTGTTGTACAGTTGACTGACCCCGTGTTTGTTTTTCAAAACTATGGTGATCTATTCGGGGATGGTGAGTAGTTGGTTTAGCGGGTGATGATGATTTCCATGGTTGCTGTTGATGCGGGTTGGCAGGGGCAGTGTCATCACCATTTTTGTAGTTTTAGCTTCCGCATACGCTAGTTTGTTATCACAGTTGGATTTTTGGTTTGGTTTTGTATTGGCACGTTTTCATTTGTAACCTTTTTAATAAGTTAAACTTTATATTTGTTTCATTATGGTTTCTATGATGTTCACTACCTCGGGTAACCGAGATGGTAGCATCTCTGTATTCGGAGGTAGTCTTTGGTAAGGTGTCTCGGAGTATGGGGATGTTACAAAAAAGGCATAATCATACCTCAAAAAGATATTTTCCCTGCACATGTTGACCGTTGTGTGAAATTATCCTTCATCAAATGGCTTAAGAAGCACTGCATATTCATTGAAATAAGATTAGTTAGTATTGACTCTCAATAAAAAAAATTTAAATCAAATAACCCATCCAAATATGTGAATACACTATGAGGAAGATTGAATTAATGGTTACTCGCCTATACGTAGTACTAATTTTAATCCCATGCAAAAAAATTCACGGGTTGTTTTTTACATAACATACGAAATATGTTAGTTAGTACGTTAATTAGACGTCAAATTTAGAAATAATAATTTAATGAAATGATGTTAAATAATCTAAGACAAGTTTGTGGTGGGGTCAACTTTAGAAAATGAAAAAAAAAAATTTTAAATCAGGAAACTAATCAAAAGTCTTTAAATAACTTAGCTTTAATAGTAAGGAGATTTTAAATCGTGTTACAGAAACAATAATAAACTAGTTTTATTCCCGTGCAAAAAATGCACGGGTTTGCTTTTAAACAGTTTGACATTCTAAATATGTTCGATTAATGTGTGTATAATTTAACATGTGATTTTCAACTAATAGTTGAGGAATACGATTATACGATGTACAATAATAATAACATTTACCATAATTTGGACCGTACATATTACATGGTAGAAAATTGCGTGATTGTTATGTTCTTCGTCCTGATACTTGCTTGCATTAATGGCATTGTTAGTAGTATAAACAACCGCAATTAACAATCACGTAGAATTTTAGATAAGGGTTACCCGACCTGTTACCTTATAAGTTATAACCCGGGTTAATAGATAGTGGAAATTATATGATGTTGTTTGCATATTTGTATTTGTAAATTTTTAAACAGCAAGCTTATAGCATACTGGAACCTAATTGATAAAAATTTATCAATATAGGGTGAGAACGGCTAATAACTTATTAATATTTTGAAAAGTTTCTTATACTCATTCTATTCACTCATTGTTATAAGTTTGTTCAAAATTTTCTATATTTTGAAAAGACTATGAAAATGGGATGAATAAAGGAGCTATTAATTTTTAGTTCAATTTGTTTTCATTTTTTGTCATCTCAAATTGTAGTGTTACCTCCATGTTTCTTTTTTCTTTTTTTAAAAAACAAAATATTTTAGAGACTAATTTTGGGCTTGTTATTATGATTTTACAAAAATGTTAATCAATGATACTTGTGTATGTACTTCGTGATTAAATCGCCAAAAATAAAATGTACTGCCTAATTAATATACAGTAGTAATTCATGTTTTTTTTTTAAATATTTCTGATTTTTTTTATGTTCATAATTATTTTTGTAAGATATGTTGTGTATTGATTATATTGTTAACATATGTATTGTATTTATGGGTGTGTGTATTTATGTATTGTAGAAAGGGGTGTAAAAAGAAATTAAATCAAGCAAAACCCACGTTTGATGGGGCATCTTTTTTTTTTTTTTTTTTTTCAAAATGTGGATCCTTCATCTCCCTAATTTGTAGTAGGCAATAAGAAGCCTTAAAATGTTATGACTTTTATAGTAAAGAGATTAGAAGCCAGGCTATTAACATTTATAGTTTGAGAATATAAAGTTAATATAAGAATAATTACCGCAATAGCCGAGCAAGATTAATTACTCTAACAGTTACGTTCGGCAAGGAAGAGGAAGTGAATGGATTTTAATCTTTGCAATTATAGTATCAACAATTTCTCCATTTGAGCGAGGTAAATTAGCATTTATAGTTTTCGATTTCGTTGTTGCGGAGGTATACAAAGAGGGCAATTGATGACATAATAGATATAATGGGCATGATGTAATAATATAATGGGTCAATAATAATGGTGAATAATAGGGCAATCAATTGAGTTATTAAATTCGAGTTTTCGGTTTTGTGGGAAGGTATAGAAAGAGGTTGAAGATGAAGAGATGGCTATTAGGCATTTGTCGCTTTTACTTTTTTTTTTTTTGCCTTTTTCTTTTCTTTCTTATTGAAGATGAGATGTTGCGTAGAAGGGATGGTGACGGGTGGCAGTTAGTGTAGGAGTTAGACGTGTCACTTCAATAGGGGCTCAAGAAGCTTTTTTATGTTATTATATAGATAGATTTTAGACATTGGAAAAGTGTACCCTTGAGGCTTGACGGTTAGACCTTTATTCAAATGGGGGATGGATCTTTGCCATTATCTTTTCTATGCATTAACTTACATTTTTTCTATTACACCGATAGAAAATTATTTATGTCTCTCCACTTCATCACAACACTTGACTGATAGATTATCCTGAATAAAATCCAGACAATTTAAAGGTAATGGAAAGCAATAACGAAAGGAGGAGGGTAATGTAGATGATTTTTTCGTCTTCAAATGATGGACTAAAAACATTTCCAAACTACTGGATTGTTTGTCAAATATGTTAAAATGAGTTGACCCTTTCGCTTCATGCACCACGGTTCGCGGATTATTACATTATAAGGTCGTTTTGATGTGCTTACTTAGACCTGATAAACGAGTCAATTAAATCATATGCGGATCTGGTTAGTTTAGGGGTTCAATTTTGGGATTGCAAGAATTCGAATTTGATCAGGTTTTGGGATTGCATGATTCGAATTTGATCAGGTTGCCCGAGTCGGGTCTTCTGCCTTAAACGGGTCAATAATACCCCACTTATATAGATGGGACAAACTTTTTCTAATTTCAGTGCATTCTATTTTTATTTTATGTCTAACATTTAACCCATTAATATACGAAGGGAAATTGACTTAACCTTACTTCAATTCTAATACATGAATCCCATTAAAGACACTTCATACTCTCTCCCTTGACTACTCACTCATAGAAACCTTACAAAATTGACCCGATCCGAATGACCCACCTGATAAGGCGACTCGAGATCCGAAAACGACCCGAAATAATGACCCGATATACCCGAAGATACCTGACCCGAAAGGGACTCAACCCAAAGTGACCCGACTTGAGTGAACCAATTTGACTGAATTAATGCAAAATCATGACTCGAAATTATCCAAACGACCCAAAACGACTTTTCCCTAAATGATCCGATCTGAAGTGACTCGACCCAAACACGACCCGAATGACCCATTTGACTGGTCATACGTCTCCCTCAAGTTCACTCACTGCTTTGCAAATTAATCCTTTTTTTGAAAGGAATCCTCTAAAATGCTTTCTCAACAGTAAAGATAATTGAAGAGTCTCAATCACAACCTGACCATTCCTCCAGCTCCATCGGCCCTATTCAACTTTAATTAAAAAAAAAATTGGATTTCAATTCATCATTATTACTTATATGATAAAATATAGGGGCTCTACCAATTTATGAGGTTTAATTATAGTATCAATTGCTTAACAATTTTCATTATTTGATTTCATTTTTAAGCATGTTCTTTTTAACTTAATTTCATAAGGTTTTATATGTACCAAAAAAAAATTCATAATGTTTTATACATGCATTTATAATTTTAACTATAATGACAAATACCGATTGATAAAAAAAGTTATATTTAAAAAATTTAGTTTTAAAGAGTAAATTTTAAGAAAATATGGAACAATTTTTTTTGTAATTTAGTTTGATTCAATTACATAGGTTAATGGAGTAAGAAAATTGTATAATTAATTAAAAATCTTTGGGAAAAAAGTTAACGGTAGATAGTGGGTGATGTCACTATGAAATCATTCTATGAATGACGTGGCTTCACCAAAATGTAAAAAATGTTCTTACTTTAATAGAATGAAGATTTAATATTTAGTTTGTAATTAATCTACTTAATAAGTACAGTTAAATTATATTTGTTTGTTTTCTAATTTGGAATTTTGTTATGTTAATCTGTATTTTTTTGTTTATAAATAATTAGTAAGTAAATGGTTAATTTATAGACGAAAAAACGAATTTCAATTAAATAAGTAAGAGATGATATTTAAAAAAGTATCTCAATCTTTAATTAAAAAGGATGAAAAAAATGTTCACTATTATATATTGCTCTAATGTAACTAATAAAGTAAGAAGAAGAAAATTACAAAATACAATTTCATCTTATATACTATGCGACTATTCCTTTAACTCGGTGCTTGTTTCGTTGGATTTATTTTCAATTTCTCGATCGATTGACCTCGCCTTGCTTTCGATCCTGGGCATCATCCAATTATTGTAGCACACACACATTAGGAGAGTATCAGATCTTAGACTAGTTTGTTTTTCATACAGTCGGGGGCGGACTCAATGGGGGGCCCGGGGGGGGGGGGAGGGCAAGTTCCTCCCATGAAGTCTCAGAAATAAATTTTTGTAGGTATCTAATGTAAACATAAAGTTATCATGACACAGTTGGTAAATGTGTGAATTACTTTCTACAAGGTATGGGCTTAATATGCGATTTGAACCTCTGACCTTCAATTGACTTGTCAAATTCTAAACCACTAAACCACTTACATTTGCTTAAATATTAAGTACTAAGGTATATGATATTCTACAAACAATAATGATACGGCGCCATATCATTATCCTTCTACAAAAGAGATATTATTTTTACATATGTTTAAAATATAAAGTATTTTATAGAAAATATTATTTTTTGAGAAAATATATCAATAGGACCATTATTTTTTCATTCTTTTACTTATATATAATAAATAATTTACGAAAAAAACTTTAAAATATAAAAATATTGGCCTTAAATGCGCATAAATAACACGTTAAAAATTTTTAGTGCCCCCCAAACACTAAATTGTTAGGTCCGCCACTGCATACAGTATCCTTTTTGTGGCACAAAAAGCATTTTCGGATGCAACGGAAGAAACTCGAACCCTTAAGAAGTCTTTCGCCATCGTGAAACTTTGATGTCATCACCAATTCAAAAGATCATGGTTGTTGGCTTCCCCATCTAAAATACCTCGCATTTGCCAAAGTGAGTGTAAATGGCTCCCTTTCTAGAGCATGGAACAAGAGAATATATGTGTACTTTCAACTTATTCCTTGATATTTGTGCTAAAATTAAAGGTGAAGAAATCACGGGATATAGGAAGTATCTTTTACGTAGTCTTTTGTATGATTTGGTATATTTGTATAACTTTAACGGGTATCAGTAAATGCCGTTTGTTCATTAATGAGAAGGCATGCAATTAACTTCTTACATGTATTTTTTTTAAATGTCATTATTTTAAGAAAAGTAATTATACAATATAAAGGTAGAGAGATGAAAAAGTAGGTGGACTATTTGCATGAAATAGAGGTGAAATACGGAAATAATAAGAGAGTAAAACCAGAAAGTTTCCCTTAAAACATTCTTTTAAGTTAAGACAGAAAATGTTAATTGATAACAAATTTGGATCCGTAGTTCTAGTAGGCCTAAATAGAAAACAAAAATGAAAAGAAAAGTAGTTGAAATGAGTAGAGTGACCCGACAAATGGCGAATCGACCCAATTACCAAAGTAGGTAGTCGGGTCTGCCAGATTAGCAGCTGAAGAAACATGTGGCATTCAAGTGAAAAACAAGAATCAAGATTGGATTTTGATATGAATACATCATCATCACTCACAAGTCACAACTGACAAGTTGCTTAGCTTTAGAAGTGTTTATAAAACTCACTGCATTTCTGCAATTCCACACTTTCCATTCCAAATTAAAGTACACTCCGTATGTTATGGAGGAAACTAGAGCATCAACTAAAGGCTATGGTAATCCACCTTGGAACTTCAAAGGAAGGCTAGTATTCTCTTTTCAACTCCTTTTCTTTCTTTCTAATCCTTCCGTCTCAATCATTTGTTTTCCGAACTTTGTTATACTCCTCTAACTAGTTTAGTAATTGCAACATATATATATATATATATATATATATATATATATATATATATATATATATATATATATATATATTTGCAGGGCTATATATCAGTTTCATCTTGTTAAGTCTCAAGTAGCTCGAGCTCTCATTCCTAAAGACTTTCGACTTGTTGAAGCCTTTGGGTATTCTTCTTTTTCTTTTACGGAGTACTATATAATCTCAAGTATATACTACAGTATATATGACGGACGGGTGGTTTTGACAAATTGACAGTTACACACTTGGTGGCTTTTTTCTAGCTAACTATGATGATACCCCTGCTGGAGCTTTTGATGAGGTCCCTCACTTGCATTTCTCATTTCTGCTCTTTCCATTTATAATCCTTTGCATTCACTTGCTCCCCGAGCATCTTCCACTGTGAGACGGTCATTTTATTATATATATAAAAAAACAACTCATCTATTGATATTGATAGTAATAAATGGCTGTTTAGCGAATATAATGACCGATGTCTTGTTCTATAATTTGCTCAAAAAAAATGAGGAGATAGGGAAAATTGCAGAGCTAAGTGCTACATCTATTAATAATTTAATAATCAGATTAGAGTGAATTAATTGAAATGCTATTGATGGAGTTGTGAATGAGGTAACTGTTTGATTCATAGACTTGCCATTTTCAGGATGAGGCAAATCGGCAATAATTACATAAAACAAATGATAATAATGAAGTGGCTGCCTGGATACTTTATTTGAACTTTGACAAAAGCTTTAATTAAGGAAACTTCAAATAGGCCACTTTTTTTTAGGGAAATTTGATTTTTTTTTTTTTTTTTTTTTTTTTTTTTTTTGTAACTAACAGTTAACCTAAAATGGAATGTCACCATGTTAATTAGCTAATCTAGAATCATTTTAGAAATAATGCTTTGTTGTTGTATGAGCAGACTTGTCACCATCACTTTCCATAACTCATTGTTTCTATCAAATTTCTTGGAGCACCCGTCACTCCATCTGAGCGTCGTCTTCTTCTTTTGCAGCTGGTGGTGATTGCAGGAATAGTTTGGAATCCTCCAACTTCTTGCGCGTACTTTTCCCTTGACTACTCTTTTTCTCTTTCAATATAGAACTTCATATCACTGAATAGCTCTTCATTCGTGTTTCTATTCTGTTTAGATATCTAACAACGGCTAATCAGTGTGGAGAAGGGAAAGAGTTAAACACAATATCAGATAGCATGAGAAGTACCTTTGCATGTAACAATATACTCTAGTTACTAGTTAGTGGTACACTTAGCTGCTTGTGTTTGGTGGTTGGTGCCTAAGTGAGCCATAGAGGACGAATTAGTGCTTCATTTCAGTTCCAAATTTATGATCTTGTTAATTACCCTATCACCTCCAAGAGTCTTACATGCTCAAGTGCTCGACTAGCTGATACCCTCTCGACTAATGTTTGAGTAAGTAACATTCACCTTGAAGATAAAAGAAGTTAATCTTAAATTGTTCATTATTTCCAGCCCATTCTTCATGTGCATCAATAACAAAAAAAGGTCACAAGGAAAAAAAGGATGCTAATAGGCACGATTGCACTATTAATATGCACTAGAAACTGTTGGAATTATATAAGACTCTGACTATCTTTGTATATGTTTCTCAAACAGATGGGCGTCTAAGGTTCTTGTGAACAACAATGAGGCATGTCTTCATGGAAGAACGGTATGAGTTGGCCAGCTTATTTTGTAATTGTTTTGCTCTCTCTGAAACGGAATATTAGTCTCCGTTTATTGTTTAGTGAGAAAAATTCTGTTAGGCACATAAGGGGTACCTCGTCATTCTACATTAACCAATTAGTAAATTAAAATTGTAAATTTGTGAGCAAATTATCTCATTAATACGCAGTAGCAAAGTAGAATTATAAAATTTAAGGGTAAGAAAAAAACTTGCATCCTGGACTAAGGTGTAAGATGACATGGTTCACCGGGTGTACCTAAGAATTTCCGTTTGGTGAATACTTATTTCTGTTCGTCTTTACAGGAGGTGGGCCTTCCAAGCCATGTTGCTAGGTTCATAAAGGTGAGCGAGCTCAAAATGTTTGGATGGTTTTCTTAGTTTAACTAAACTAATATTCGATCTTCCTTGAGGAGGATCTCGTACAAGGTTGTCTTAGGTTAATGGAGATTACAGTGAAAACTATCAATTTTGGTAAAAGTTAAGATGGTTTCAAGTTAATCAATGTTTCTTATTTAACTTCGCTGCTGTCCAGAGCAGCTCACAGCTAATAAGGAGCAACAGGCAAGTAGATTTAACTGGTTTTTGAACAAGTTCGGTGTATGTTCTACTATGCCTGATTCGAAGGTTTTTCTGGAGACACAAGTTACTGAACTCAATGGTTCTGCGTCTACAGAAGAGATCTTTAGCATCAACCTCCTGAGTTCTTGTAAGTTGATTAGATCTTTAATGCCAGCATGCTACTAAGCCAAAACATTTTCCTTTGGAAACTTTGTGAAGCAAGATTTGGCAGGGGACATGCTATCATAGTATTTTCCTTTGGAAACTTTAATGCCAGCATGTTACTGTTACTATAATCTTAGAATGAACAATATTTATTTGTCGTTTATAGTTAATACTCAGTGTGAACGACTCTTACTGGAATCTGTTCCTTTTATTCTGGTGCATGTATATAGTACCTAAAGAAAACTCTAAAGCGTGGTTGGGCCCGCACATCAAAATGTCACTTCCAAGCTTTAGGTAATGTTATCTAAGATTTATGTTAAGACATCACACCTTTCTGAGTATCTGCTTCTAACTTTATGGGTTTCATCTGCTGATATTGCAGTGGACGTACACAGTATCATTCCAGTCTTCTCAAATACTCTTGCCAAATGGAGTCCAGGTCTGGATCTTTTTTCAGATACTTGTCCTTTTTATGGCTCACTGATTTCTGTTCTTGCCGACTACGTTAAGTGGCATCCGTTGGTAAGTCTTTGATGCAGTCCCAGTTAATTGAGAAAGAACAATCTTAGCAGCTTTTCAGTTATTTCGAATCCTTCAGATTTTGCTAAATGAATAGGTGGTGGAATAAAGCGAAATAACCTACAGACTGTTACTGCTTTTGATATTGTGAATAAGCAGTCCCCCAATGCAATTTCATCACGGGACACCTCACAAAGGGGGTAAGGCTTCATAAATCTGACACTTACTGCAGCATGCACTGAAGCTTTTTAAGGTACTTGGGCAGTCATGTTGCAGCATGGTGATGAAAAACACCCCCTACCTCCAATAACCACAACCCATGAGGCCATGATATGTATAAACTGATAGGACCTCTTCCAACGTCCGTTTTTCCCCAACATATGCAAGTTACTTCTTGTTACCTAAACAATATTCTTGTTACTTCTTGTTATGCCATGGACTCTCTTGTTACTTGTTAACTCAACAGTATTCTTCAAACAAAAATGACCTGCAGTTCTTTACTGTTTCCTAACATATAAAACAATGTTCTGTTTACAGGGTTCGCATAGTGCATCCTCTCCTGGTATCAACGCCTTCTCATACCGCTGACCTACAGACAGAGCAACCGGCTGTTGAGGACCAAAAGTCAAGTTCTGTAAATCAAGCAAATAGAAATTCGTTAAGTCTTGCAGTTATGCTATCAAAGCCTATATTAGCTCTTGAATTCAGCTGTCTGACCATGAATGTTGAGACTCCTCTCGTCATTTCGGAATGATGTGTTCTGGGAAAAGCAAAAAGTTGCTTCTCATCTACAAATTGAGAAAGGGAAGACGGAAAGCTTTTGACAGCTCGTCAATTCACGATAGCTGAGCAGAAAATCAATTAATTTCATATAAATTAGCTGCTTTTGCATTTCATTGTGGTTGGTTCTGCAAATTTATTACATTTTCTAGAACTCTGTAACTCTCTCTTGTAAGCATTCAGCCAAGAGTAATCTTTCAATAATGCTGATTCAGTTTCCTTCCTTCTATCTATTAACCATACAATTCCAAATAAGGCAAATATCAATCCTGAAGACAGAATAATCCTCACATCAATTAATCCTATAATCAAGGATAATTGATCATATACATATTGTAAATATAGCAAATGTATCTTTATAATTTCAGCACATATTCTAGGCTTCMTTCCCTTGTATTCCTATATATATGTACAAACTCAATATGCAATATACATCACCTTTCATAACATAAAAACAGTCTTATATGGTATCAAGAGGTCATCAACGATCCGCCAATCTCCTTCGACCTAAACGCAACAACTTCAAACGCCAACACCTCTCCTTACCCACCCTCACCATGTCGCCTACCACCAATACTGACACCGTCGTTCAGAACCCTCACGAAACCTCAAAGCCTTTAACATCACTAAACMTCTCTCAATGTGTCAAATTGAATTCCATCAACTATACTGCCTGGCGATTTCAATTGACAAACATTCTTTTCGGCTTTAGTCTCCTCGGTTTTGTTAACGGAACCGAACCAACACCATCCCCCACCATCACTGATTCCACCAACCATGAAACTCCTAACCCGGCTTATTTGAGTTGGCTCAAACAAGACGGGTTAATTCTTGGTGCCCTTATGGGTACCCTCACTGCTGCCCTACAACCATTAATCGTACGGGCTAAAACGGCTAAGGAGGCATGGGACATCCTTGCCAACACTTACGCCAACCCATCGAGAGCACACATAATGCAACTCAAAGAACGATTCGATTCCATTGTYAAAACAACSGATCAAACCATTTCCGAYTACATGAATTCCATAAAAAWTTGTGTAGATCAACTCGCCCTTATGGGCAAAATTCTCGACCCCGAGGATATCATAGCCAAGGTCTTAAAAGGCCTTGACTACGACACCTACGAATCAKTCATCACCACCGTAAGAGCTCGTGACACACCGATCACCTTTGAGTCCCTCCATGAGAAGTTACTAAATCATGAACTTCTCATGAAGCGTGAACCCACTAACAACCAATTTCCACCATCTGCTAACCCGGCCTACCGCCACAACCAGCAACAAAATCGTGGCCAGACCAGACAGTCCACTACCCCTGCTTACCCGCCTAACCCTCACCCAAACCACTCCAATAATAATACTGTCCCTCGACCATTTAAAGGAAGATGTCAATGGTGTCGGGAAACGGGACATGTCATAGCTAATTGTCCTCTCTTCAGAAAACTCTTCCCAACCATTGTCTTTCCAGAACCTACCTACCGCCAACACCACAATGCACCACAGGCTCATGTTGCCAACTACGGTGGTCCTCCACCGAACCCGAATTTTTTACTCGACAACGGCGCATCTCACCACCTCACCCACGACTTGGACACTTTGGCCTTTCATTCTCCCTATGACGGCTTCGATGATTTAATTATTGGCGATGGATCGACTTTACCCATAGCCAACACAGGTTCATTTACTAAACATAATCTTCAATTTAACAATGTTCTCCATGTTCCCAGAATTTCTCGAAATATTATTTCAATTTCACAACTCTGCCGTGACAATAACGCATATGTAATTTTCTCACACGATTTGTTTTTTGTAAAGGAAATCAAGTCGGGGAAGACACTTCTCCAGGGTCGAGCAAACCAGGGGGTATATGAATGGAGTCCTCCGCAACCGCTAACTCTTGCCGYTGTCAAGAACAAAGGAACCACGCCGTTTTCGTGGCACCATAAGTTAGGGCATCCGTCAAATGATGTACTCCAACTTATTAATAAAAATTTGTCTTTTTCGATTTCGAATTCTGACCATTGTCATGCTTGCTGTGTATCAAAAAGCAAGAAACTT
>VHZZ01000236.1:6212-49241 GCA_009801015.1 Silene noctiflora
AATTTTTTATATACTTATTTCATTAAATAATTATTTTCATGATTTTATAATATTAAAAATTATTATTTCAAATATTTTATTTTATGCATTTTAACATTAATTGAGTTTCAAACTCATACCACCCAAAATTGAAACAAACACAAGGTACGAGGAATCAAGTTCCAAACCCATACCACCCGGGTATGATTTCCTGATTCCAAACCCATACCCGTGCACGAAACAAACGCCCAGAGATTATAATTTTAATGTCAAAAGAAAAACGGAAAGAATTAATCCGATCGATCGAGACGGAGGGAGTATAAATATAGTACTTCAAAATTGTCGCCTTTATACTCAACTACCTATCATCACACTTAGCTATTCTCTACTCCACAAAATCCAACAAAATCAATGATCATCATCAATGGCGATGTTACTAAGAAAACTGTTAGAAACGGTGTCGTATTCCTCAACAACTTCTCAATCAATCTCCATCTCCGTCTTCAATTCGTCGAATTTAACACCGGCTACCGGCGATTTTGACCGGATACCGGATGAAATATTGGTGATCATACTCAAAAAATTGGGGCCAGAAGAGACTGCTAAACTATGTACTGTGTGTAAAACTTGGAGAGATCTTTTATCTTCTGATAATAATTTATGGATTCATTTTTTTCAATCGCAATTTAATCAACATCATCTTGATTGGGAGTCTATTTTCTTCGCCGAAACGCAATTGAGGTGATTATTTTATCGCTTATAGTGTGAGACGGTTTTTTTATTGGTTGAACGCTCGTTTACGGTATAAGACGGTTTTACACAAGTATTGATCAGTTATATGTTAGCGCTCAGTTGAGGTGATAATTTAATCGCTCACAGTGTGAGACGGTTTTTTTATTGGTTAAACGCTCTAAATGAGTGTTTTTTATACATAAAAGACCGTCTCACAGTATAAGACGGTTTTGCTCAATTAGTGTTGATCAGTTATATGTTAGCTCAGTTGAGGTGATAATTTATTCGCTCACACCGTGAGACGGTTTTTTTATTGGTTAAACAATCTAAATGAGTGTTTTTTATATATATAAAAGGACCGTCTCACAGTATAAGACGGTTTTGCTCAATTAGTATTGATCAGTTATATGTTAGCTCAGTTGAGGTGATAATTTAATCGCTCAGCGGTGTGAGACGGTTTTTTTATTGGTTAAACACTCTAAATGAGTGTTTTTTATATATAAAAGGACCGTCTCACAGTATAAGACGGTTTTGCTCAATTAGTATTGATCAGTTATATGTTAGCTCAGTTGAGGTGATAATTTAATCGCTCACAGTGTGATACGGTTTTTTTATTGGCTAAACACTCTAAATGAGTGTTTTTTATATATAAAAGGACTGTTTCACTGGATAAGACGGTTTTGCTCAATTAGTATTGATCAGTTATTTGTTAGCTCAATTGAGGTGATAATAGTATAATACAATTATTTACGGTGTGACGGTTTTTTTATATATATAAAAGGACCGTCTCACAAGGTAAAAGGTTAATATGTTAATTCAATTAGTTAGAATTTCTAATATTTGTGATTATTGTATGAGTTTGACAAAGTAAAGTGTGATTGATGCGAATGTCAGTTTTGAAGCCTCGGGATTCGAGTTAGTGGTGGAACTAAGGAGGCTAGCAGTTGCGGCCCCCTAAGCAATAAAATGTTGGAACTTTAATGAATTACTTTGAAGTTGTTTTCAAGTTGTGAAGTATTATTAGTCGGCCCTCAGAAATTTTCGCCACTAACTGTAAATCCTGATTTCGTCACTGGTTTGAGTTTGTTACTCAGGTTGTGGTCAATGTGGTGTGTTGTGATTTTGATTGTCAATACGTGGCAAGCATTTGAAGTTAGGGGGTTGAAATAAAGATGAAATATTTTAGAGGGCGAATTAGTAATGCAGTCAAGTAAACATAATTTTTGTTTTTGTTGTTATTTTCATTGGTTAGGGGGCGACAAACACGGCTAGCATCCCTTGCTCGGTTTCTCCATCATTGCAGTTGCTTAAGTTATATTCGTACCTCATTTGCCATTACTTGATGTTATGGAGTTTTTTTTTTTCTTTGGGTGATTACAGGTTTATGTATCATGAAGGGACACCGCAGTTGTCTCTTAAGAATATTTTCGGGCAGCGTGCTCAGGTTCCTGGTGCTCTAATTGTTGACGGTAATTTATTTTTCATATTGGTTGAGGATTAATTTTTGTCTCTTTAATTCAGTTGTTTGTCGTAGTCTCAAGAAATTAATAAAATGAGCATGATTAGGTTCCCTTGATTACACTGACAAGGTGAAGAGGAGTAACTCATTGGTTTAAAACTATCAACTTTCCACACTTTATAATGTGGGACACTTACGCGTGATGCTTAAAACTCAAAAGGGTGAGGAGATGTTCAACATAGCATTGTAGTATTGTACTATAAACAAAGAGGAAAAGACAACTCCATAAACATGAGTAAACCTCGAGATGTAAGCTATAAATGCAGTGCAGACTTGCAGTTCATATGCACAATATTTTGATAGTTTTTCTCGTAACCTGCAAATTTGATCTGTTTCTGATTGTGGTGACGGTGAAATTTTGTCATTTTATGCCGTGATTCTTAAGGTGGCTCTGGATACTGCAAGTTTGGTTGGAGCAAGTATTCCCGTCCTTCTGGAAGGTCTGCCACATTTATGGTGAGCCCCCTGCATTTTCTCAGCTTATTGAGCTTCAAAGTTTATGTTTCCATAAGCATGTTTTCTTCTGTTAGAAATATCATTCGAAGCTGTCAATTATCAACCTTTTTTTTCCCCTCTCCCCTTTTGGGGAACTTATTTTTTATTTATTGAACATGTGCACCCTCTTTGCAGGAATTTGGGAATATTGAAGCCCCCATGTATACCAGACATCGTCATTTCTATTCTACGCTTTATGGCAGGTTGGTTCTCTATATATTCCCAACATCCAAGCCAGGAATTTTTTTAATCCATTTTATTCTGGTTATCTATTCTATTAACTGCATACAAGCCTCCAAGTTCCTCTTGAAAAACTATGCAACCTAAAATGGTTGGCCTGTCATACCTCGAATATTTATTCACTAAATATGAATGATCAAGCCCATAGTAGCATGTTTGTAGGCAAATAGAAACATCAGTTTATCCTAATCAATCCACTTTAGAAAGCTATGCAATGGGCTATTGGGTTCCTTGTGAGCTTCAATACAATATTTGCCGAACAAAAATACTCAAACATCAATAATCGTCTAAAAGAATACTCACTGTGATGTAAATGCGTGTTTCATAATGGGTTATAATTGTCATTTGTCAAGAAGCTGGTTTATAGATGACTATGAATTACGAAGCCCAGTATTCATAGGAATTCACAGAAGCTAATCCAAATTAACGCTTAAACTTAAATGCTCAGATGGACCATGTTGCTCAATTCTTAATTTCTTATAGTATCTTTTCTGTACAGGATGCAAGTGAAACATACGACCCAGCCTATTGTTGTTTCTGTTCCTATCTGCCATTATGATGGTAAGTTCATCTTAAAATGATTGAAGACAGTAAGTCGGTTGTCATTCCTTCCAATATTGTTTGTCAATATATTGATCTTTTAATGTTAGATTATACAACTTGCTATAGTAAGAGGTATGAATGTATGATTGAACCATAGCATACATGGAATAAATTTTCAATAAAGCAAGAGACTTACAACCTCTCCTACACTTGCAAACCTTATTTGGTACATCCTCTAGGCCTTCTTGTTCACTGTATCTCTCTTCCACATGTAGATACAGAATCTGCTAAAGCATCAAGAAGACAACTCAAAGAAGCTATACATTCAGCACTTTTTGACCTGAATGTTCCAGCAGTCTGTGCGGTAAATCAAGTGAGTTTATTTGAGTTCTACGTAGCTTGTATAATCTTACTCATGAAAAAAAGATACTTTTTTTGTCGTATGCATGATGGGACTGGGAGGTATGCTGATATTTATTTTATGCTTATGTGTAGATTGAAGGAGTGGGAAAAGCTTTTGTGATACGAACTGTCCTTAAACTATCACTTATACTCACCTCTAATTGCAATACTAATTTTATTAGAACTCATCCTGTTAGGGCTTTACTGGATCACTTAAAATGTAAATATAGATAACACACGCACACAAACACACAAATACATTTGTCGGATAATCTGACCTTGATGGCACTTATCTCTGTTTGACGAGTGTGATTATTTCCATGCACAAAGACTCATCTCGAACTTGTCAAGTCAGCTCAAGCTGCCAGCGCCACATCTCATATGGCTCTGCATTTGTGCCCAGTCAGCTAGAAACTTCAATGCTTGCATGTGAATATGTGACCCACTCCATCTGACTAACTAGTCTCTTTTCTCATTTAGTTTCATTACCATCACTTATATAATCTACATCAATGCAGGCTACTCTGGCATTATATGCAGCAAGGAGGACATCAGGAATTGTGGTTAATATTGGTTTCCACCAAACCTCTATTGTTCCAAGTATATATTCATTTGGTGGCTATTGTCATATGATGTCTTTTCTTTTTGGGTTTTTCTACATGGAATCCTCGTGTTTTTTTGAATTCTACGTGGTACCCTCAATTTTCTAAAATCTAAAACATAACTGGTAGCTGGTACCCCTAAACTTTATGAAAATCTCTCACATACCCAAAATGCACTAATCCGCCTTTTTTAAAAGTTTATTTTATGCACTTTTTATTGATCTTGTAGCAATAATTTGTCAAACAATTAACATAAATATCGTTTACTCAATCATAAACATATTTTCTTTACTAAATTTTGTAAGTTTTATAATCTAAAGTAACATATTTTATGGAATATCTTACAAATTTAACACTTTGAAAATTCGATTTTTAGTAATTTGGGTATTTTAAGAACTACTCCGTATTTGCTAAGTTTAGAGGTACCATTGATGTTTTCAAAAAACGAGGGTTACCACGTAGAATTCGAAAAAAAAATGTAAGACTACCACGTAAAAAAAAAAAAAAAAAAAAAAACCTTTTTTATGTCTTTGCTATAACTTACAGAAATTGAGGCATTTGCAGACTAACACTTTTAGAAGGAACACTTTTGACCTTGCAAAGTATTTGTAACTGGTTTCATTAGATTTAGTTGACGATTTGGGATTCTTCATATGAAAAATCATCTTGATACCACATGTATATTGTAATATGGAAGGTAGACCTTGCCAATAATTGTAGACCACATGTCTGGTTGTCTTCAACAGTCACCTTGTCTTTGCTAGCTCAGTGGTGTGCAATCTTTCTCTTCTGCAGTCCTGCATGGAAAAGTGATGCGTAAGGTGGGAATTGAAGTAGTTGGTATGGGAGCATTGAAGCTAACTGGATTTCTTAGAGAACAGTTACAGCAGCGAAACATTTATTTCGAGTCTTTATACACTGTCCGGGAACTAAAGGAGGTAAACTGAATCTAAACAATCATATATTGGTTAACTCATTCCCCTTCCGCTTCTTAGATGTGCAAGACAATATAATTACTCATTTTGTTTCACTTGCCATAGAGTTTTGACAAAATACCTTTGAAGATAAAGTCAGTCTGCAGATTGCCAGATTGTAGTAATGTGTGTAATGGTGCATAATTTGATTGTGCAAATGAAATAGCTTGGGTAGAAAACTAGGCTCTGATAGTAGTCTACCAGTGTGAAAGACATCATTGCCTCAAAGACTGAAATATTATGTGATAGTGCGAATGTCAACTGGTTAAGTCATTGAGGCATGGTACTCATGAGTCATGACCTTGGTTCAAAACCCATTAACATCATGACTACCCTTGTAGTTGTGGCTCACTTTACACCAGAATAAATAAAAGTTTGCATATGATTGTTTGCTGGAATGGAGTGCTGAAGTGTATTATCCTGTTAAAGAGTAACTCCGTTTTAGATACTTGTCTAGTTGTCCATAGTTTCAGGGCTGTCAGCTTATCAAGCTGTCGTTATGTCTTTCAGAATCTGTGCTACGTGGCCATTGATTATGAAGCTGAACTTTCTAAAGACACTCAAGAATCTTGTGAATTACCAAGGGAGGGTGTATTTACACTGTCCAAAGAACGTTTTAAAACAGGAGAGATCCTGTTCCAACCACGTATTGCTGGAGTGTAAGTGTAATCTTCTTTCTTTTTTCTTTATTCACAAATATAGCTGAGCTGTATGTTTAGCGACCTATATGGTAGTAAGGTACCCATCTTCTCAGTTAATCTTTCCCTAAATAAATAATCCAGATTTCCTGGCAGCTGTAACTAGTGACTGCTTTCAGATCTCATCTTGCTACAAACCACCTTAGACAACTTTTATTCTACCTTCATTCCACTATTACTCCTATCGGCTTGTTCAGTAAAAGTTTTTCAACTTCGACCGCTAATTTCTTCAAATCTATGTACAGACACAATGTTATTTTTTTTACTGAACTTTACTAAAACAACTATTTTTCATATTTAACAAACAGTATCCCAAATCCCAATGCTGTGGAGGCTCCCACTTAAGCCGGGTAATGGGGAAATTTTTGTATTTTTGTCCAAAATGAATTTGCAACTAGTCAGAAATATTGTTTGATCACCAAAGTCAATGGGGACAATATAAATGAGATGAGAGGAGTGTTAGTTTGTTGTATTTTATATATGATTCCCAATTTGGTGGATGAGATGGTTTTAATTGCTTCATGGCAGACGCGCAATGGGACTGCACCAGGCTGTTGCTCTCTGCATGGAGCATTGTCATGATGCAGAACTGATGGGTGATGATAGTTGGTTCAAGACGGTGGTTTTATGTGGGGGAACTGCATGCTTGAGGGGACTACCTGGTACGTTTTAGTTACTGAGCTCTCTTTCGATTTGAATTTGTACATATGAGGTTAAATATATTTTAACACTAACCTTTCTGTTTCAGAAAGATTAGAGAAGGAACTTCGTGCACATCTTCCTTCGTATATCTCAAATGGAATCAGGGTAACTCCTCCACCTTATGGCGTCGATTCTGCCTGGCATGGGGCAAGGCTTATCAGTAACGTGAGTGATCTTTCGTCTTGAACACTTCATAATATCACTACCTTTTTTTTGCAAAATATTTTGATAGATTTGACGACGGTCAAATACCCTCAGAACTCAAGATACTGAGAGGGGACAGTAAAACATTATCTTGGAACTTCTGTAACTCGAAATAGAGCGCATGATTCAACCTAAGGTAGTACAAGGGCCGCCACGCAGTAGATTGTAGATGTTCTTGGCCATGCCACTGACTTGTGTTTCCTGGCCATGCCGATTCCACCTTTATTTGCAGTTAAGTAATTTTCCAGGAGCATGGTGCAACACCAAAAAGCAATTCAAAAGAAAGCAGCGGAGTAAACATCTGACTCCATCGTTTTTAAAGCCACGCGGCTAACTGCTGTAAACTAAACTGTTCTCCTGATCATTTCCCGATTCTATGTATATTAGGCTCTTAGCTGAACATCTGTTGTAGCTGAATGTAAAACCACATAACATATGAGATTCGAGATTCCGTTTTGTATGTTTCTATGTACTTACAAACCAATGCACAATAAAATCTTGTAAAGTATATGAATGAATAAATAGTTGATACATCTCTAATTGGTCATTCCTGATTACATTCCGGGTTCCGACCGTCATACAAACATTTGTTCTCAACTCCTCAACCTCATGTGATATCATAAATCACATGATATCGGTTAACTTCTCACTCGTAAAAAAGAGTCAAATTCGTGGGAAAGAATCGAACCACAAATTAACCTCAAAGGATTCGACCAACAACAAGGACGAAGACAGCAGCTGAAAGAACCGTCAACAATGATCCATGGCGAGTTATAGCATAAATAGAGGCAGCTCCACTGGTTGTACCTTTACACTCGAGACCTCGCTTGCTTCCCTTGCATTCATTAGCGAAAAGGCCAGGCGGGTACCCACCGTTGAGGTTGATGTAACTGAACATGGTCTGAGCACATTGGTTGGTTAAGTCATTGAGTTGATCGGCGAATTGGCAGGCGAAATCCGTGAAAGATGGACAACATTCGTCGGCCGGGTACCTGGGTCCTTTGCATCTGCTGGTAATGATGGTATAATTCTGGTTCTCAAAATTTATAGGACAAGCTGCAAATAATCCATTATCAAAAACATATAAACTTATTGTAAAACCGTCTTTCGAAGAAAATAACCGATTTGATCAAAAATTTGACTCCCGACAAGCTGCAAATAATCCATTATCAAAAACGTATAAACTTATTGTAAAACCGTCTTTCAAAGAAAATAACCGATTTGGTCAAAAATTTGACTCCCGACAAACTGCAAATAATCTATTATCAAAAACGTATAAATTTATTGTAAAACCGTCTTTTCAAAGAAAATAACCGATTTGATCAAAAATTTGACTCCCGACAAGCTGCAAATAATCCATATTCCATTATCAAAATCTATGAACTTATTGTAAAACCGTTTTTCAAAGAAAATAACCGATTTGATCAAAAATTTGACTCCCGAGAAGCTGCAAATAATCCATCATCAAAATCTATAAACTTATTGTAAAACCGTCTCTTCGAATAAAATAACCGATTTGGTCAGAAACCGGACTCCCCACAAAAATGGTTAGAAATTACTTTCCTAAAAAGTGAATAAAACTCAAAAAAAAAAAAAAAAAAAAAGTTAAAATTTAGAAACTTTTAGTTAAAAATATAACCAGATCTGCCAACATTATCAACTAATTCATCAAATATCTAGCAACTAATTTCTAATTAAAAACCCATTTAGTTAGTAACTAATTAACAATCATTTTAAAAAATTCCTAAAAAAGTATTAAATTTTTGCTAAAATCCCAATTGATGCTATAAATAGAAAGTATAATTGTACAATTAATATCACATTATACATCTAACCAAAGCGATAGCCGATACGGGTAATTTAAATTTTGAAAAACGTAAACAATCAAACGGAACGGAACGATAATAAAACTTACGCTTTTGAGCTTGTAAAAGAGCACGTGAGGTTGATAAACGAGGTTGATCAAGCCGATCCGTTCCTGCAGATTTAAAAAAAATAAAAATAAATAAATCGTCAATAACAACAACAACATTATCCGAGTGTCTCAATAGCTCCCGCAAATTACGGTGTAAGGAAAGAAGAGGTGGAGACCTAAAACCGAAGAAGAAATGAAGGAATCAGAAGAAGCAAAAGTTGAAGAAGAAAGAGCCAAAATGATTAGTAGTGAAATTGTTAGCATGATTGGATTAATTTTTGAGGATTTTCTGAGCTCCATTGACATTATTATTATTATTATTATTATTATTATTTAGTTTTAGTAAGATAAACAAAAAAGTAGAAAGAATGAAAATGAAGAAGGAGTGGGTAGTGGTGGTGGTGTTGTGTGTTGGCATTTTGGCATTGTGGTCATCACTCGTAGCTGGAGGCCGGCTGGACGCGTTTTCGGCTTATGTTTTACATTTTAAAAAAAATAAAAATAAGATTGAATTATAAGAGACGATTTCTTGATCAGTAGGTCTCGTGAGAGACCGTCTCTCATTAATTTAGTGAGAGATATAATAGGAAAATAGAAAAAGCAGTGGGTCCCTCACCCTATCATGTGAGAGGTCTCTCAATAACGTTATTGAGAGACCGTCTCTCCGAAGTTTTTGTGTTTCTTGATAAACTTATCATGACACTTAGGCTCCGTTTGGCACGATATTTCAGGTACCTGATTTGGTTAAGGTAGCTTATTTGACCAAAATTTCAGGTACCTTATTTGTTTGTAAGCGTTTGACAAMTAGCTTATTTAACCAAATAAGCTATCTGAAATGAAATGCTACCTAGAGTAGTATTTGAGATTTCAGGTACCCGATTTGATTTGATTTTCCCTTTTTACCACTTAAATTTATACTATTAAATAATTCTCATATCCTTTTATGTCTTTCCATTAAAATCAGTTACCTTTTTAGTTAGTTTGTAAAACATTTTTTTATATAATCAGCTACCTTATCAGTTCATAATTTTCAGCTACCTTATCAGTTACCTTTTCAGGTTTCAGTTACCTTTTCAGTTTTCAGCTACCTTTTCAAGTTTCAGCTACCTTTTCAGGTAGTTTTACCAAACAAATCCTTACATCCTGTTTTTTTGGATTGCAACTTTCGAAATTTAGCTGAACTGAATTTAATGAAGCTGAGATAGTAGTGCTGAACTGAACTGAATTTAATGGGGCTGAGCTGAACTGAACTAAGAGTTTAATTTCAACTCATTTAAGTTTAGTTCAACTCTATTCATTTCAGTTCAGTTTAGTTTAGCTTTCTTGATAAAGTTATCATGAAACTTAGGTCCCGTTTTTTAAGATTGAAACCGTCGGAACTTAGTTAAAGTAAACTGAACTGAATTTAATGGAGCTGAAGTAGTAGTGTTGAACTGAACTGAACTGAACTGAACTAAGAGTTTAATTTCAGCTCATTTAAGTTTAGTTCAACTTTATTTATTTCAATTCAGTTTAGTTCAGCTTTTCTCTCCACAAATTACCTATTACTTCAGTTCAATTCAGACGGTATCAGTCCAAAAGAACGTGACCTTAATTCATGAAGAGAAGTGCTGAACAGAATGAAACTGAAGTGAAATGAGCTGAAATAAAGTTTAAAAGAACATGACCTTAGTGAGTATTGAGTATAGTTTATAGCGTAAACTGTATGTGTTAAGGGACGGAATTTTTGAACCCATGACTTATTGTCACATATTTTCATCTTAACCACCATGGTTAAATTTTTTAAGTTAGGAGTTCGGTTAATTCGCAAGGAAGTTGAGTTCATTTAAAAAGTTTTTAAATTAGGTTTGCAGATGTTCAAACTGCGTGTCGGATCGAGCTGCCTTATGCTTGATCCAGTCCCGCCCCATATAGCCATTTTTTTTATCTTTTGCTTTTTTTATGGCCATTGGGCACGTGTGGATTGGATTGTGAAAATGTGACACGATCCCAACTCTGGTGGGAATCCGAGTTATGCTAGGCTAGTATGTGGCTAGGCAAGCTCCAACATTGGGCCATATGTGACAGACCGCGCCATCACAGGCTGAGCTTAACCGCCATGTTGATCACCTTTAATTATGAATTGGTTGGTTCAGATTAAAATATTAATTAATAACTAATTTCAAAAAATATATATTACTCCGTAATAAATAACTTGTATTCCATATATATGTTACCTCATAATGTGATGTGTCTCGGCCTAAATAGTCATGATAATAATAATCTTCAAATTAATATTTTGAATTGTAATATGTTAAATTATGTAAGTGTACTCAAAATGCACTTCAAGTCATGAAATAGTAAATTACTGTAGTAGTTGTGGCGTCGATGGCATGTAAGAAACATCGTGAACTTTGCACAACGAAGTGCTTAAGTTAAAAATAGTAAGATTCTGCTAATTAACTAAAATTATTTTTGTAGTCCGAGCACAAAATCCTTTTATTTCTAATAATATTATATTTAGACATGATATACTTAAATCAAACATAAAATCAAAATTACATAAACAACCAATAATCCAGAAAACGCGCCAAATACTATTTCATTCAGTCATCTTCTTCTCCTCCGCCTCCTCCTCCTTAGGCGTTGCCTCCTTCGACTGTGACCTGTTTCCCACCGTGGACACCACCACACTCGAGCCCCCGCTTACTCTGAGCACACTGGTTGGCGAAGAGGCCCGGCGGGTAGCCACCCTTAAGATTAATGTAACTGAACATAATCTGAGCACACTGGTTGGTTAAGTCATTGAGTTGATGAACAAAAGGGCAGGCAAATTCCTTGAAAGCATTACAGCAGGGGATTGCAGGGTATTTTGGTCCTTTGCATTTGCTGGTAATTATTGTATAGTTTTGCTTCTCAAAATTTATAGGACATGCTGCAATTAATTCATCAAATTAATGTCTTTATTAGCATAATTAATAATCTAGCTGAAAGAAATGCAACCACTTTCCTAAAGTTTACTCGAATTATACCAATCAGGATAATTTGTTGTAAAACCGTCTTACATTAATTTATAGTAGACGAATTGAAGTTTTTTGGTTAAATAGGTGCGAAAGTGGTAATTAAGCCCTTTAACTTTGTTCAATTGTGAAAGCAATTAAGCCCCTTAAGTTTCACCAAAAGTGAAATTCAACCCCATTTTCTTATTTTTCAACAAATTCTTAAATTAAAATCACTTTTAATAAAATTTATCAAATATAAAATATTTTGTTTTATAATTTAAGAACTTTTATATTTATATTAAATATTTAGAATTGTTTTTTTTTTTAAATTTTATAGTATATAGACAATTTATTATATATGTATGAATACTATATAAATTATAAAAAATTTACTAAATATGTATGTAAAAGTGTTCTTCGATGATTACAAAATTATGTTGAAATTCGTAAAGTTGTAATTAGTAATTTTTAGTATTTAATAAATTGTTTAATACTAATATTAAATGTTTTTAATTAAATTTTTTGTGAAAATTTAAAAAATGGGGTTGAATTTCACTCTTAGTGAAACTTAAGGGGCTTGATTGCTCCAAATGAAACTTATGAGGCCTAATTTCACAATTGAACAAAATTAAGGGGCTTAATTACCACTTTCGCGGTTAAATATGGTTATTTGACAAGTTCATTGGGGTTTTAGAGTCGGTTTCAAACTATTTGAGACCAATGAATCCACTTCATCACTTAAAAATTGTTGCCCTTATAAGACCATGCCCAAGCAAGGTCATGGAGAGGGTCATGACCTTGTTAGGTCATGCTAATCCATAATTAAGCACAACATTAACTTGACCTTGAAGTAGAAGATGACAATTGAAGGTCAATTGGTGACCTTGAAGTAGAAGGGGTCAATTGGAGGTCACCTAGTAGGTGTCACCTTCTAATTGCTTGAACACAAATAATGAGGACAACAAAGTAAACAAAAAATTGGGTGGCGACCTAAAGTGGTGACCTTCTGCCTGGGAGGGTGAAAGCGGGTCAAGATTAATAAGGTGTAATTAAGAGGAAAAATTTTGGTGACTCGATTAAGTCGACCTTCTGCTTGGGGATGGTCTAAGGGCTAAGAGAAAGCCGCTTAGTTTGTCAACGGCTTTACTCTTCACAAGTTTTCTAAAGCTTGCAAAATGGTTTACATAATTCAAAGACCGAAACCGTTGGAGACCTCAGATGCTTACTCTTTTCACTTTTTCTAATACTTGTAGTATGTTTTGGAGAATTAGAACGACTAAAACCGCTAACTATCTCAGCGGCTTTATATAAAAACAGGGGAAAAAAAATAAAAGTGATGACGTTGACCCATTGACTCCAAATAATTTGAAACTGACCTTAAAAACTCAATCAATTTGTCAAATAATCCTATTTTACCAAAAAATTCAGATAAATTTACTTGAAAAATAAAGTCATCCTTAATATTGAGTAGTATTTGACATTTTAATAGGATTCATAATGATTTTAATAATTGATTTTTTCCTAATACGATAGCGAATACGCTAAAGGCGCAACTTACTAACCTATCCCAAACCCGCTTATCCGGCTAAGAGATCACCTCTAAACTAGAGTAGCATCCACTATCAACTAATTCATCAAACATCAACAATCAATTTCTACTAATGACAACCATTAAAAACTTTGCTATTCTCCCATTTTTTTTTAATTTTTTTTTTGTTAATTCAACAAGAATGTTACTCCCTCCGTCTCAGTCACTTATTTACATTATTTATTCTTTATAAGAGACAAGTTCGGCTTGAGCCCGGTTCAAGGTGAGCAAAGGAACTGGGCCACAAGTTTGTTTGGGCCTCAAAGATGCCGTTATACAGTATAAAAATAAAATAAAACTTACGGTTCTATTAACAAAGGCTAGTGTAGTGGTCCCAAATTTGCTTATCAGCCAAGAAACCTTATTTTAAATGTTCTCAACATATTTTGAGGGCCTCCGTTTTGTTGTTGCACGGGGCCTCCAAATTATTTGAGACGCCCCTAATAAGAGATATTTTAATAAAAATAAACAAATGATTAGAACAGAATGAGTAAATAAGAACGATATAATTACGTTTTTGGTGTTGAAGAAGAGCACGCGAAGTCGAGAGACGAGGTTGATGAAGCTCATTTGTTCCTACAAGTTTTATTACTTCAAATTAAACAAAATAAATTGGACCATAAAATTCTTAATTGAGAAATTAAAATAAGAAAATGACCTAAAATTGAAGGTGAACCAAATGGTGAGAGACCCAATATGAGAAATATGATGAATATTATTGACATCTTTGATTCAAGTTTAATTTGTGAAATTGTTTCTCACTTTGAAACCATTATTTATGAGTGAGTGACCCAAAATGTATCCAAAATATTCAACCATTAGTCAACAACAACAACTTGTTCCAATGACCGGCGTTGCCAAAGTTGAAAAATTAAACGGAACCAAGCTGAAAAGGTACCCGAAACCTGGAAAAAAAAAAAAAGTTAACTAAATCCTGAAAAAGTAGCTATAAAAATCTAAAATAGTTGAAAATCAGGAGTTGATAAGTTGATTAATTATATAAAAAAAGTTTGGCAAATTAACTGAAGAGGTAGCTTATATTTGATGAATGACGTGTTTTAAGGGGAAAAAAAATTATTTTCTAAAGTTGGTACCACTACAACCTTTCCTCATATTTATTTAACCGATTATGTAAAAGGATGGATAATATAAGTAAACTTACGGGAAAATCATTTTGCAATCTAACATATGAGTATTGTATAAGTTATCCAAATTTATCCAAAAATTCATGAAAAATCAAATAAAGAGTTTTCAAAATAAATTGAACATTTGTTATATACAATTATGAAAAGAAAAAAAATACCGGTCTGAATTCTTGCAAACCCGAATAATTCAAATCCCAAATGACCCGTTTTCGAAATCTTAATTATTTGTAGATATAGTCAAATTATTGGATTATTTAATCCCGTGCAATATTTTGCACGGGTATAAAACTAGTATAATATTATTTACTACTTGTACATTATAGATTGAAGGGGTAAAAAGGTAATATAACCCAGAATTACGTACTTAAAATCTTAAATGTTACTTTAGGTAGCAACAAAATCTAGAAAAAAGGGGCGTTCCGAGAATCGAACTCGGGACCTCTCGCACCCAAAGCGAGAATCATACCACTAGACCAAACGCCCTTTTGATGTTAAAAATTACTCAAGTAAAATAAAATACTGTTTCACATCCATTGGCCACTTCTGTCGAGAAACTACAAGAGTCGTACCTTTTCGGCTTTTCTAACGTGTGCTATAAATATATGAAGTCAAATAAAGAACTATATTCAAGATTTTATCATTAAAACCGGTAATATCGATTTCCTCTTTCAATTTTCATAAGAGGATCACGAAAATCTGTTCTCATTTGAACACTTAAAACATACGTTAGAAAATCTCAAATATATAACATAACGATAACAAGTTCATTCCCGACCACTGCTCAGTACTCACTAGTCACTAGTACGACACTTAATAATCTAAACTCAGATGTGAGATGCTAAATCCAGTTAAATGTAACAATGACCGTGGCAAAAACCATCCACGGTAACCACAATATGTAGTTTACAATCCTCGGGTTGATTCGAGTTTGGTCAATTTTACGAGGTCTACTTCACATTCGCTATAAATTAATCAAAGTACAGTACCGTGTTACAATATGATTGTATGTATATATGGTATTTGACAAATATCAATTACAAGAAACTCAAAAAAACAAGGTTTTCAGTTTTCACCACCTTCTACGCCTCCGTCCATACCAGTAAGCAAAAGCAGCTATCGATGCAGCTAATACAATCCCAGCACTAGCATGCCAGTTATACACTGGTTTCGTCATCACACAAACTGAACTCCCAACATTTACAGGCTGAGGTGGTGGCGGGGGTGTGTTCTTGCAAATTTGCAGACAAAAATCCAAACCTTCGTTTTCAAGGTCTGTCGTGTTTTCAACTAAAGGCTTAAGACTTGTAGCTCTGGCCAAAGCCTCATATTCCTCCTTGTCCCCGCCTTCAAGGAATGACCCAACAAGGTGACCATCTTTCACCCAATATGCTCCAAAGCGATTCCCTGAATAATCACCAAAATGAACTACTTCCCCTGCGTTATCCCCATAAAACTGCCACGACAGTCCAAAGACTCGGGAATAAAAAAATGGAAGATAGTCAAAGTCATCGGTTTTATCGGGTTCCATTATTGCAGATACAGCATGTCTAGCCGTTTTTCTTGCAGAATCAACGTGTTCGAGCCTGCGGATTTCACCGTATAGTTTGAATGGAAATGCTGCTACATCTCCAACTGCATAGACTGAGCTATTGCTGGTTTGCATTTTTCCATTGACTTTGATCCCACCCTTTTCTATCGCGAGTTGACCTTCAAACAAGCTCGTGTTTGGACGGATACCGATGCCCACAACAACCAAGTCAGCAGGAACGCAAGTCCCATCCTTAAGATTCACAGCCGTAACCTGTTCATTTAAATGTAACAAAAGATCAAACCAGACACTATAAGATGACAGATGTCCCTTGTTATACAAATACGTTCTATTTTTCCATCAATTTAAGTCTATGTTTAGTTTACTTGGTATGATTGGCCTATTTGTAGATCTACACACATTTTTTAACTGCTCTCCTTAAATGTTGTGCCTTTGGTGAGCACGAAACATCTTTGTAGATTAGAATTTAGATGGAGTCGACCACACTCCCCTTGAACAGGACAAAAGTACTACAGAATACAAGAATGCATTATAGAGATTACCTTCCCATTGGAATCGAATTCAAAAGATGTCAACACTGTTCCTTTTACAAATTTTACTCCTTTTCCCTTGTAATATTCCTCGTAGTAATCAGCAATTTTAGGTGTAAATAAGCGCGGCACTGAAAAAATGTGAAACAAACATCAATTTTGAAAATTCGGAAACAAAAGCCTGATCAGATGATATAAAATAATTGCAAACAATTAGACTGAAATTCAGAGGTTCAATAGCCTTAAAAATAAGCCAGCGTTACACTTACTGCAGTGGGCCTCAGGGAAGACCATGGTTACATTGATCTTATTGATGACCAAGGACGCAGCACATTCCATCCCAATGTAGCCTCCCCCAATAACAACAGCATTTCCACCTGTGCAGGATTGCACAACACTCACAAGCTTATTTGCATCAGCAAAATCACGTAAATAGCACACATTTTCAGCATCTGATCCCTTCACTCCAAATTCTTCGAGCTTCAAAGTCTAAAAGTGAATAGTGGTCAGAGCAAAAATACAAAAAAAATTCAGATCACATTCTAACTCACCGCTGACATGCTTCGAGTTTAGGCGTAAACTTAATGTTAATCCAAGTGATACTACTTTCCGAATTACATCATGAATCAAGCGTCAAGGATGGAAAATTACTCACAAGCAAAGACAATATTTGATTTTTTAATCGAAAAATGTGCAAATTTCTCAAGTTTTGTTGGGACCTAACGGCAAAGCTATGCAACAGCAAAAGCACTATGCCTAGAACAAGTTAGCTTAGTACCCGTGCACCAGTGGCGACGATGAGAATCCTGTAGCTTATAGTCTCCCCAGTTGCTGTCAACAGTGTTTTCCTTTTCACATCAGCAGACTTAACACGTGTTCCAAGAACAAGTTCAATACCTAAATTCAAGATCCACAGTTGTTACCATCAACAATATCCGTTGTCTTCATTTGTCAAGTATAAAACATTTTCGTTCCAATGGACAATGTGCTTTCAAATGACAGTCGGTCGACACATGGTCGACAGTGTCGATAATGTAAAAGAACATCAAGGGCAAAACCATTACCATGTTCCTTGTACCATTTTGGAGTCAATCTCTCCTCTTTTGTACCAACACATGTATGAAATGACGGAAGCCGAGCAGGTTCTGCAGGCCAAAAATTAATTACAACAATGCACTACAACAGAATGGACAAAGAGAAAACATGAAATGTTCATAATTCATGTGAAGCTGAAGAAAACTTGCAGAAAATGTTGAAAGGGTCGCTGGTCGCCTGTTCAGAACCAATATTATCACCCATTACCACCAAAAGATTGGCTACCAAACGCCAATTGCACACTTGTTTTAGAAATGATTACAGGAGACCAATAAAATAATCTGAGGCAACAACACTAGGCAGAAGAAATTACATGTATATACAATGTTTAGAGGTGCTCGAGAAGGTTGACGACCCGAAAGTTTTTAGCTAGTGTAAACCCAACGCAGGCAAACTTAATTGCCATCATGAAAATTTCAAATATCTAGGGAGTAGTGACTATAGTAAGGAATTAAAGTCAGGTACGCTGGACTTGTGTCTCAACTCTCAATTGTCAGCATCATGTTCAGTATAAAGCCTACCTTCAGGGAGCAAAAATCCTTTGCTTAATGCTGGTCTTTCGTAAGGTGCAACCTGGAGACCATACAGATTTTTTTATTAAAAAATAATTCCACATATTCCACATATTCCACATATATAACATTTGGAAAAGCACTGTTGTACTGAATTGATATAAGAGATAGCAACACACAATCAAGGCGTAATCAAATTCAAACAGGCGACATTGTATTTGGTTGCAGTACAGTTCTATTTTCTAAAAAACGGATTGTAATGATGCTGGACAAAAGGGTAAAATGTGTGAATTCAAACCGTGACAGACCATTCACTCAGGGTGGTAATCTCATGTGTCTTGGATGTCTTTGTTTGAGGACCCAAAAAAACCGCTGCACATTTTACCATTGCATTCCACCGTCACATTGATATATTAACTAGACTTCAAAACAAAAAAGGCCAATCTAAAATGACATCTGTCTGCAGACAATTGCACTATCTTCATACTAGTGCCTAAAAGCCATACTACAGTGTTCCATTCTCAGCCTACATTATAGGAACAATGGCAATTCTGTGAGCTTAATCATATGTCCTGTACTAGAAAATGCCTACTATTCATCATCTCTTATGGACCAAATTTCCTTAATAAAGGTTTCTACATAGGCATCCTTTGAGCATAGAGGTTTATCTGGTAAATGCTTGACGAACATCCACTGATTTCCCCCTTCTTCAAAACATAAAAGAAGGGGAAGACAACTTAACAAGTCATTCAAAGTGTTCTCCGTCATCTTCCAAATCCATAAAACACATCAAATCTTTTGACCCCATTGTAAATCAAAACACAATTTCATACATCCTGAACTAAAAAACACATCAAATCTTTTGACCCCATTGTAAATCAAAACACAATTTCATACATCCTGAACTAAAAAACAAACTCACTATCAAGTCAACATTGCAAATATGAGATATAATCATCAAATTGAACTCTTCAACCCCCTCAAACTATTTTTATCTTAGGTCACTCAAAAACAGCCTATTTGTGTTGCTAGCACGAAGGTAAGGTTGCATACATACAAGTATAGAACCCCCCTTACCCCGCAATCCTTGAGGCACTAGGGTAACGTTGTTGTATCACCTACAAACTATGATGGCAAAACAAAGTACAGCAACACGAAAACACAACAACAATTCAACCTTAGATGACAATGAACAAAAAATGGCAACAACCCAGAAAACCCTTGTTAAAAAAGAACAAAACTTTAGCCACTGAACTACCAATTCAACACTTAGATAGACAATGAACAAAAAATGGCAATATCCCACAAGACCCTTCATCAAAAAGAACAAAACTTTATCCACCAAACAACAATTCAAGAACACCAAATCAATGAATTCAACGATTAACTGATATGATCAATATTTACGCACTTTGTTCCCTCATTCACCACTCTTAATCGTCTCATTTTGCACATTTAATTGCCTAATAACCCACCTATAATCTAACTCAGCAAGTTGAAGAACAACATTACCCCAGTGTCTCAAGGGCTCCCGCAAAATACGAGTCAAGGGGGTCGGATATACGCAATTTTACCCATTAACTAAACAAAACAAATGAATAATCTTACCAAAAAACTAAAATTCTCCAAAAAAACTAAAATTAAAAAGAAAAGAGAAGAAAGTATACAGATTCTTCAGAAATGATACATAGTTCACCAGGAGAAACACCACGTTTGGTAAATTCAAGAGCTGCATAACCAGCTGCAACTCCACCACCCACTATCACATACACAAATGCTCTACCCATCTTCTTATTTTGATCAAATTACGAATTAATGTTAAAACCGATACCTCCGACTTAGACTAGCTGTTTTAAATTAAAAGGGGTTTGTTGAGAAATGGAGATCATAAATTTTCAATCCATTCCGTGAATTGAAGGATGACTATCAGTAGAAGCAATCAAACATCATTCGCACATTTTTGGTTGCGCTATCCTTTGTCTTACTTCGTACCCGTGGTTTACAATTTTGGATTTTAGATGTATTTTTGGTTTTTGTGTGGATGTATTTTATTTTCCAAACGCAAATAAATTGATTATTATTAATCTAAAAAATTAAGTAAAATTTCATTTGGAATGGTTTTTAACTTTTAAGATCGGATCTTTTCGGGTTATGCTTCATTTTATAATAATTATGGAGTACGGTGACTACTGCCTTCATTTAGAAATGGAAGTGAGTTGTGTCGGGTCGTGCCTCGTGTCGGCTCATCGTGCCTATAGAAAATGGCACGGCCCAGACACGAGAAGGTGGACTTCGAGCTAATGAAATGGAAATGGCGATGCGGGCACCACCCATGGCACATCATATCGTGCTTGGGCTTGTCCAAGTAATTCCTCCACTTCAATCTTTGCTTTCAAACTTAACCCATGGCGTGTCGTGTCGTGTCAATCCTAGTAGTGCTAAAATGGGCCACGGGCCATGCTTGGGCGTGGCAGTCAAACAGCCTGCGTTCCCACTCCAATCCCTACCTTCATTTCAATCATTTGTTCAAAGGTGGGGTGAAATAGAAGAAAAAAAACAAGCAAATCTCCTTACTAATAAAGCTAAGTCATTTAAAGACTTCTGATTGGTTCCCTAATTTAAGTGATTTTTTATTTTTTTTCTAAAATTGGCTCCACCACAAACTTGCCTTGGATTATTTAACATCATTTCCGAATTTAACGTCTAATTATCGTACTAACTAACCTATTTCCTATGTTATCTAAAAAACAACCCGTGCATTTTTTTTTGCACGGGATTAAAACTAGTTAGTGGTATTAAAGCGGGACCATGAACAGGTTCAGCTCCGCCGGGCCTGGGTTGGTGAAGAGTGAGCCCAATCCCACATACCACACCATGGGCTAATGGTGAGTGGGCCGAGGCGGACTAGGTTAAGGACTTGGTGGCCCTAAACCTGCCACATCACTTAAAAGGTATCGTAACTAAAATTATCACGACACCATCTCATAGATATACATATCTCAAACATGCTAGAGACCGACCCCTTCACGTTTTAGGCCGAGCTCGAACCCACCTCGATTAAGTCGACCTATCCGAGCCAATTCCGAGCTTAGGTAGGTATGACTGCAATAATGCAATCAACCGCGTGCGATTAAAGCCTTGACATATTCATGCACCAACCAATAATATAAATCGATCTGCTCCACAAATTCTAGGGTTTCAACTTCCATTACGCGCAATACGCAAGGAAAATGGCAATGGAGAAAGCTAAACTCACCGTATCATCAAATGCTGTTGTCGTCTTCAGGTATTTTTCTTGTTTATTTATCGAATACGAGTAATAAATATCGTCACAGACCGTCTTATTCTATAATTTGTGTTGTGACGTGCAGCAAATCGTTTTGTCCGTACTGTGTGGAGGTCAAGAATCTGTTGACTCGATTGGGCGCTTCTTTCAAGGCTATTGAATTGGACTCTGAGAGTTTGTCCTCTTTTTTCTTTCTTCCCCTCTTTTTTTTTTTTTCGTAGCGGAACCGGGATTTGTAGTTAGTGACGATAAATAATTTGGGGAAATACGGACTCCGTTCGTCTCAATCATTTATTTGCTGTTTTTATTGTGTTTTATAGTCAAATGTGGAAAAATGATCTGGTTTGAGTTAGTAATCACTCCGTCTTAGTTATTTGTTTATCTTTAATTAAAATAGTCAAAAACAAATGAATGGGACGGAGGGATTATTATTTTAAGTTGAACTAAAGAGCGCCTTTGTTAGTCCCCCTTGGCTATGAGGTAGCGAGTATCTATATCTCGTATTCATTGTCCCCAATTGATTAACAGATCAAAATATGTTACTCCGATACTTCACATAGTTGTATTCTGTATCCGATATGTATTTCGTCGGATATGATATGACACTTTGATACTTCATTTTAGACCAAAATATTGAAAATTTCGCACAAAATAGCCGTATCAGATACTCCGATATGTATTTTGTCGGATACAAGTAGACGAGTTTGAGTAACATAGAGATCAACCGATATCAACTTGTAGGTATATATTGTAAAATGTGCGATATTTCATCGAAACAACCATTTTTGTAGTACTTGATTTAATAGTTTTAGTACATTGAAATAAATTAAACCAATTTGGGGGAATTATCACTTTTTAAGAAGTTGAATATTTGGACATCATATTACGGGAAAACACAATCAAAGTCGTCATCCTAAACCACGAAAATTAATTAGGATTAGTATGAATGGGATGGAGTACATTTGAAGCAGCTTTATTTTTTGGTGTTTAGTGGTGCCATTTCATAGTATGTAATTTATCGGCATCATGTATGATCATGCTATGTTGGTCGTTGATTGAATGAATTGCTGTACAATTGGTCTGATTTGATGCATTTTGCGTACATTTCTTTGATAGAACTGGGAAAATATGTTCTCTTTTGCTGGAGAGATTGAGTCATGATGCAATTGGTATGCTGACAGGAGTATCTGATAGATTGATCTGGTTAGATGTCTGCTTTTGACAACCGGAGTTAATTCGATTTAGGAAAATTTTACTATGGTTGCATTTAAACATTTGATATCTAGTTAATTGTTGGAAGAAATTGCAATAGCAATAGATCAAAATCTGAAAAACTAGAGTATAGGATTCAAACTATCAGTGTTACGGTATGATACTCTTTTATTGATGTTTTCCCCGCCTTAAAATTTGCATTATGTTTGAAAGTTACGTTTCTTTACATTATATGGTGTTTGCTGGACTTTGTGTCTATATATTGGCAGTGAGGTACATTAGTCTCTTATAGTTGCATAATTTTTTTGACGCTGTCAAATGTCAACTGTGTTTGATGTTGGGAGAATCATGTTTCATTCTAGAAATTGTCGTTGTCGTATTAGTTATATTATATGTGACTTCTTTTGAACTTGTCTTATTGTATTTTGAAGAACCTTTTTGAGTTCTCTAAAGTTTGAAAGTTGTGATTAAGCCATACTCTGCTTAGTTTCACATTAGTTTGGCACAATGCTCTAGTGTTCTACTTTTTTCTAAGTGGATCACGCTATTCTTCCGCTGTTCTTTGAATCTTCCTCCTTTCTATTTTACTCATACCAACTTGCCATCCCATGTAGCAAATAGCAATGTCGGTGTTCAGACGATGCAACTTTTATCACTCATGACGTCATGTTATACCTTAACCACAACTTTTAAAAAATGATAATATGAGAATAGTTGGTTTATGTTGCACTATGTCTCAATTTACAATCAAAATTACAGACAATTATATGTGATGGAGGGAGTATGCATTGTTGAATATAATAAATGTGATCTTTAGCTATGGATGAATAAATCTTCAGAAAGTAGTCTAAATGCCTCAACTTTTTTGAGTCGAGTCCTTTTAATGGACTGAACGATTTTGATTTCAACTATAAGTTGTTTGCAATGGCGGTGTTTTTTTTTTTTTTTTTTTTATGCGTCATTTCACTAAAGTATAAAAAGCACAATAAAATGAAAATAAAAAATAAAAAAAATAATGTAGTTCAATATCTTTGTAAAGGATTGAGTTACTTTTCAAAGTTATTAAGGCGGTGTTTTTTTTTTTTTTTGTGTTGCTGATTTACTGCGTCTCTTTCAATAGTTAGAACTGTCTAGGACATTGTTTGGATGAACCGTTTTGGATGAAAGCAAGGGTGGAGGGGGCAAGTTTCCTATTATTGGAAAGTGAGATGGTTGGATTAAAAAGTAAAAACCCTTCCAAATTACGGAGTAGTCCGATTATTATGGAAAACATCATATGTCCGTTCCCCCGACCCTCCTAGTAACGTTCCGAATCAAATGGTTAGGATATGGCAGTGCAAACTGCAAAGTATTGGTATCTGAGGCTTATGATGTGGTGCAGGTGATGGAAGCGAGATCCAAGCAGCACTTGCAGAGTGGACAAAACAGAGAACAGTGCCGAATGTGTTCATTGGTGGGAAACATATTGGTGGATGTGATTGTATGTCTTCGTATCCGTCGTCATTGCCTTTATTTATCTGCACAATACATTGAACTGCCTTGTTGACATTTTGTCATGTTTCGATTTCACTGGACAGCTACTGTGAACCTGAACAATCAGGGTAAGCTGGTGCCTATGCTGACTGAAGCTGGAGCTTTGAAAAGTAGCGCTTAACTGAGCAGTGCGATTGCATAAACAAACAATACAAGTATGTTGTTAATAATAATAGACGCCATGGTTAATGGTTACCGTGTCTAATTAAGACTAGTACTTGCTCGTCCTGGATTTTCATGTGAAATAAGTATTAAAACAGTAAACACAAGATTCGGTGAAGGGTATATGCTGCTTTGGTACTGCTCACTTTTCTTTTTTCTGTTCGACTCTACGCTTTTTTATTCTATCCATTGTTTTTAGCTTGCATTTGCAGGACCATGATACTTCTATGATACTCTTTATCGTAGAGCTGAGAAAAGCGGACTTAGCTTAAACTGTTGGGAATCCGACCTGCATCTGTACAGGACCTGAAATTTTGTTGAATTAGAACCTGACCTAGCCGATGCTGACTGATACCTGATACTACCAAACTGGAAGTGTGGGATTCTGAGACCTGACCTGTGACCCGATAATCACTCGCAATTAACAACACCCACCAAATCACCAATGATCTTATATGATTTTTATTTAGCTTAAAAACGTGGTCTTAAAACCATTCTTTTCTTTTCCGGTGTTTTGTTTACCTTTCGTTTCTTCACAAAAAGAAACTCACCCAAAAAAACAAGTCTGCCCTCTCGAACTTCAATCATAATTTAGTCCCACCATAGATCCGAGCCTTTGAAGGGTTAAGGACTTAAGCTTATGTTCTTGAAGGCGATCATTTTCTTGACGGTGACCATTACTTACTGCTTGGAGCTAAAGTATCCTTTTCCTTCCGTTCTATTGAATTATTTACGGTTTTTTTTTGGCACAGAGTCCATGATATGGAAAATGTACAAATAACCAATTACTTTCCTTCCTCTACTTTTAATGGCCACTTGCCATATATACATGAGTTTTACAAGGACAATATTGAAATTCAATCCCGCAGGGTGGAGTTTAGTGGTTAAAACTTGGGTGAAATTTTCAGGAGACTTAAAGTTCAAGCCTTCCATGAGTAAAACTTGTGGAGCATTCTTGGCCTGAGTTTAGCCTTATAGACTTCGAGTCTGTCACCCTCCGATGGCTTAACTGGTATACGTGGTTCACACGCTATTACATATACCCGAGGATTCCCACATCAGCAAAAAAAAAAAAAAAAAAATACTCCCTCCTAGTCTCTCTGTGTTGGTTTCTATTTTCTTTTCGGTGATAGTTTAGTGTTGGTTTCTCTTTTCTTTTTTGGTAAGTTTTGTGTGGCCCAAATTAAATTCCATGTGGGAAAGAGTGTTTTGTGTGGTTCAAATTCATTTCCTTAATTTTAGTGTCCAAAAGAAAGGGAACCAACATAGAGACGGGAGTATTGAAATTGAATTATCAAATAACCCATTAGAAACATGTCTAATATAAAAAGATAAACAAATAACTAAGACACTCAAAAAATAAAAATGGTAAACAAATGACCGGCACGAAGACAGAACAAAAAAACTTTTATTCATACTATCCATTCTCCAAAGCATACAAAAGTCACACAATATTATTATTATTATTATTATTATTATTATTATTATTATCCCACTTATACATAAACTTACTTGTACTATCATGATACAAATAAACTCCTAATTCATTTGCTTGCCAAACACAAATTCTTGCATCACAAATAAACATTGCAAATCCATCTTCAACCTTAAATGCAATAAAATCAAGTTTACCTTTTACCCAATTTAAATTGCATGTAACATCTGGTTCAGTAACCATAGCATCAAATTTAACTGTATAAATATTTGTAGAATTAATTTCTTTACTGCTTAAATCTTCATTTTTACTTTTACAATGTACCTTAAGCACATTTTCATTAGGTAAATTATTCATTATTATTATTCGACCGTAAGGTAAATAATTTTCAACATAAGCATCAATTGTTGAGTAATTATCGATTAACGACGAGATTATTGTAGCTAATATGATTAAGAAAATTAAATTTTTCAAGGGTTTAATTGGATTCATTCTGATTTTTTTTTTTTTTTTTGGGGGGTGAATTTTGTTTTGAAATTGTTGGATGTGAATAAAAATTGTGTTGATTTATGGGTATATGTATATAGGTGTAGATTTTGTATTTTATTGCAATTAATATATTAAATCCAATATTGGTAGATTTTGTTTTTATGGCAATTTCCACCTGGGAACGAAAAAAATTTCAAACGATCATAACTTTGTGTTTGATTGTCCGGTTTTGACGATTTTTTTTTCAAATCACTTATCCCCACGAGACGTACGGAATGGTACAGAAAATAAAATAAAATATTAAATCTACCTTTATATAAAAAAGACTCATTCTATAATTTTTTGAAAATGAAATCTACCTTGGTTGAATTTTAGTCCAATTTTTAGGTAAAAATAGTGTAAATTTATGTTGTCGTGTAGAAATAGGTATTACATTTTCCATGGGAACCCACAAAAAAAATTATCTGGATCCACTACTAATTGTGATGGGCATTATTGTCAAATGAAGTTGTTAGAAAAAGAAAAAAAATTAGAAAATATAAGGGTTTATAAGCTTCTTATAACTTATGAGCTGTCTTATACTGTGATTTATGGATATTAAACCTTTGTCGTAATTCTACCACCGCTCTTTTTACAATTTTACCTTTTTAAAGAACACGTGCAAGAAGATGATTATTTACTGTTATTAACAATGGATGCTAGTAAAAAAAAATAGAAAACTTGAGAAATTTAGGGGAAAAAAATGTAAAGGAAACTAACGATAAGATTTTATAAATTTAAAAAAAAAAAAATATAAAATTAAGTCATTTATAACCTGACGGCTTACAAGTATATTGATTTTCACAGTACATATTTAGTCGTTACAATACACCGAAAATAAACTATATTTTGTATTTTGCAAATGTCATGAACAATTCTCCCTAGTCCCCCACAATCTCACTAGATTATCAATAAATGTTCATAAAGTGGCATGTTAATGCTCATTAAAAATGAAATATAAAATATGTAAAAAATTTAAATATTTAGGACAAAAAAATGTATAGAAAACTAAAGATAAGATTTTATAAATTTATAAAAAAATAAATATAAAATTATGCCATTTATAGGCTAACTACTTACAAGTATAATGATTTTCACAGTACATATTTAATCGTTAAAATACACCGAAAATAAACTACATTTTGTATTTTGCAAATGTCATGAACTATTCTCCCTAGTCCCCACAATCTCACTAGATTATCAATAAATGTTCATAAAATGGCATGTTAATGCTCATTAAAAATGAAATATAAAATATGTAAAAAATTTAAATATTTAGGACAAAAAAATGTATAGAAAACTAAAGATAAGATTTTATAAATTTATAAAAAAATAAATATAAAATTATGCCATTTATAGGCTAACTACTTACAAGTATATTGATTTTCACAGTACATATTTAGTCGTTAAAATACACCGAAAATAAACTACAATTTGTATTTTGCAAATGTCATGAACAATTCTCCCTAGTCCCCCACAATGTCACTAGATTATCAATAAATGTTCATAAAATGTCATGTTATAATGCTCATTAAAAATGAAATCTACCTATATATGTTGGATTTAGTATACTTAATACATTAAAATACAAAATCTACACATATACAAATACTACAAGAACACACAAACACTATTCACATCCAACAATTTCAAAAACAAAACAAAATGCACCCAATAATGAAACCCTTGAAGAACTTGATATTCTTAATAATATTAGTAGCATTAACCATTGATGCAAATGATCAAAACCGGGCACCCGATTCTCGAATAATAATCATGAATAATTTGCCTAATAATAATGTGCTTAAGGTACATTGTCAAGGTAGTGATGATCATAGAGATTTTGGAAGTTTAGAAGTTAATTGTACAAGTATTTATTCAATTGGGTTTTGGGTTTTGGGTTCTAAATATAATTGTAATTTAAATTGGACAAAAGGGTATCTTGATTTTATTGCATTTGAATCAGGACACTATTCTATGTGTGATGGGGATCCTTGTCTTTGGAAGGCAAATGATTTAGGAGTGTTTGTATACCATGATGAAACTAGCAAGTTTGAGTTTATGTATAAGTGGAATACTAGTAATAGTATTGTGTGATTTTTGTTTGGTTTGGAGAATGCATTATTCATGAATAAAATGTAAACTTTATCGGGTCGTAAAGTCTCTTATAAAAGCGTGTTATGTTTATAAACGTTGATGTTGTTTCGTAATAATTTCAGTTTTAGAAGTTGATATTTTATAATGATGATTTACATGTTTAATCGTTCATTTTTATAAAATATGTAGTAGGATTATTTAAAAAATAAATTAAATGAATATACATGTTTATTGTTGAATTTCTTATGATTAAACAAACTCATTTTCGTCATAAAATCATTTTATAAAACAATTGTCAGTCAGAAACTATGTTATCTTACATTGTTACCTCTACCAGTATAGATCCCGTGCAAATGCGCGGTTTTTTAGATAAGAATATTAAAAAAATAACAATTATACAACTGATATTTAAATCAATTTGAAATTGAATTGTAAAAATTATTATTATTATTATTATTATTATTATTATTATTATTATTATTAATGTTTTGTATTAATCGGTGAAAAAGTTCAGCATAATCCAGTTGTAGATATAATATAATGAAAACCCAATTGCAAATACGATAAGATAAAAACTCAATTATAGATATGATATAATGAATGCCCAATTAAAGCCAAATTCATTTAGGCGGACAAATTTTGGAGATCTCTTACTCTTTTAGTATAAAGGGCATTAAATAAAAAAAAATTCAAGGCTTGAAAGGCCAACACCACAACCCACCGCAAGTGGTGCGTGCAACTCTATGCGTGCTGAGATGAACACTCTTTTAACGGTTCTGAACATGTTCGTTCCTTACATATATCCAAGTTTATCATTAATGTCAACAATCTCTCGTGTGTGAATTTCTTTTGTGAATAACGTTTACTGAGCTATACAGAGGCTAATCGAGCTCTGAATTAGCCTGCCAATTAAGGAGCCTTCGTCCCCTGTTACTTCTTATTTGAACGCTCCCCCCGAATGATCTATGTTCCATCCTCCGAGAAGATGTTTTTTTTTTAATTTTTTTTTTTGATAAAATCCCAAATAGGATTACATTTAACCGAGAAGATATTTTAGGAGTAGCTTTGCCTCGTATTGTCGCTAGTTAGTTAACTCCATTTCAATATACTTTATATGTGATCATCCTTTATATTTTCCTTATTAGGGTAGGGCCTTAAAAAAATCCTTTACGTTTCACTTTTATGCATACATAGTTACAAAAATTATAAAAATCAGTGATCATCTCATCGTATTATTAATTAACAACAAAGTTAACAATTACAAATGATCAAGTCCTTTTTTTATTGGTAAAGGCAAACAAATAAACAAAATGAATTAAATATGTTTATTGATTTTTTACGTCAAAAATAAAAATAAACGTAAAGAATTAATCGGAACGGATACGACCCTGCATCCGCTTTCCCCTCCTTTCTATACTCTTTAAAAAGTAAACTCACTATTTCCTCTTTCCTCTTTTCACACACCTCCATTAAAATGGTTCAAATACAAGAACAAAACGACGACGTATCCGCCATTAACGACCTTCATCCTCAACCTCAACTTCAACAACACCAACCTTCATCATCTTCACCAACCACCATGAACACCACCACATCACCGTCACAACAACCTCACCACTCCTCCCACTCTTCCGCTTCCTCTATCTCTTCTGACCACACCTTCCATGGCTTCTCTCCTCCAATATCTCCTCTTCCTCTTCCCCTTCCACTTCCTCCTCCGGTCCAGACCGTATCCACCGGCCGGTTCGTTCGTGAGCTCCCTGAGGTTATCACGAAAACTGAACCGGACGCCGAAACCGGATTCGCCGGAGAACGCACACGCGGCGTCGAAGAAGTTACTCGGAAACCTAGACGGCAGAGGACGGTGAGGAGTGAGAAATCGACGGCGGCAGCCGCGGCGGTGTTGAGGTTTTTTGAGGTTGTGGTTTGTTTGGTTTCGTTTTCGGTTATGGCGGCGGATAAGCGTCGTGGTTGGGCTGTTGATTCTTTTGATCGTTATATTGAGTTCAGGTCTTTGTTTACAACAATTTTCGTGTTTTGATTAATTGATTGATTGATTGATTGATTGATTGATTGATTAATTGATGATTTAGGTTGTCGAAATTTAGCGGTATGATTGATTTTGCTGTGATTGAGTTTTAGTTAATGGTAGGTTAATAATTCTGTTGTTGATAATTATTGGATGATTTAGTGTCTTTACTCTTTTTAGTTGCTTAGTAATGATTTAGTTGAATGTGTTTTGTTGATTACTAGCCTTTTCGATGTAATTTCCGACCCGATTCTCGACATGAATCAGCTGAAAACAGCATGTATTTGTTGTCATTTGTTAACATAGTCTGTGGTTGCATCAGTATGGCACCCTAGTGATCCTACTTTGACATTTGCGGGAGCCTTTGAGGCATTTGTGTAATGTTGTTGCTGTTCTGTGTTATGTGGTTGATAACAGTTAATGTGCGAGAGGCCGAGCTCATTAGGGGCCTTGGATTGCTTTGATATTGTAGTTTTCGGAACTCAGAAGCAGCATCTTTAATGTTTGCTAGTTCCAGTCCTACTAGTCGAAATTCTGTAGTTACAAATTAGTTTGAATGCATCCAATGCATTCCTCCTTTTAATTAGATATTACTTGCTGTTTCAATAAGATTTTGCGTCATTTTAAGGAAAAAATGCTCGCGTGTCCTGACTCTTGAATTCTTGACGGTCTTAGTTTTACTGGGTTGGAAGGTTGGTTGCTCGACAATTTTATTGAATTCATTTGATGGTGGATAGGTACTCAATGACAGTAAATGTAATAGGCTTTGCATACGCTGGACTTCAAGGACTTGATCTTCTTCTTCAGTTGACGACGGGAAAGGATTTTGTCCGAAGCAAACTCCGCTACTGCTTTGATTTTGCAATAGATCAGGTGAGCCTGCTATTAGTATATTTTTAATGACATTATTGTGTTGTTCGGGATAACTTGATTAACTGCTCCTAGTTCTTTATTGTATCTGACCTAACTTACGGCCCACATTCTAATCACTAGCAATTAAAAACTATGATTGAGGTCTTTAAGACGAAAAGCCAGCCTTACGCCTTTGGATTTATGTTGTTAATATACTTAACACGTACTGTATGCTAGAGGAAAAAGTTGTCCGCCTCTAAAATATATTAACATCTGACATATAATAATAAAAATGTCAAGATTCAAGATTGCAGGTTCATATATATATATCGATGTGTGTTGTTGTTGAATGTTTTTTTTAGATTAGTAGATTTTCTCCTGAATCTATTTTCTATGTTGACCTTAAAGAGTCATGAGCAAACCCTTTTGCTGATAAAATGTTTATAATGACCTTAAGAAGCCACATTAAATTATTGAAGGTCAGGGAACAATCATGTTGACATCAGAAACGCCATTTGGGTTTATTTTTCTTAACCCGTCACTCCAGATCCCATTTGAACTTGAAACCTGAGAGTGCTTAATAATGCCTCCCTTTCCCTTTCTCTTGTTTTCGATTGAAATTTATTGAGTGCTTAATAATGCTTAATAAGTCAATATTTTCTTTATTAAGAGTTGACACTTGACAGTTTTCATAACGATAATCTGGCACAACTTGTAGTACACAATCTACACACCAAGAAACTTGCTAACTGTATTGTTGATAATAATACGTGTATCGGCAATTCGACATGTATTATACATAATATTATAATAAGTGCTTTATTTGGAAATTCAGAGAGTGACATTTTCTCAGTCTTGCAATGGATACCTACTTATCGTAATAAATTATTTATTGATTTTTTAACTAGAGATTTTTGGTTTAATCATGTCCAGTCAGTCCCAATTCCCAACCTTTTTGTCTGGTGATCCATAATACTGAGTATTACTTCCATCACTCAAATCACATCATTTATGTTGTGAACTGCGTAGACATGGAATGTATACAAGCATTAGAGTAGGAGTATTATCAAGAGTCAACCTTATTGGTGTAACTTGACTTGAAGTGTATATATGGAGTACTTAATTTGCAGAAGAACATAACTAGAGTCAATAGGTGATCTTGTTGCCCGGGCTAGGTCGGCAGTGGATAGATCAACTTGGTTGAAAGGAATTGCTTGGTTTAGAAGAATTATTATTCAGTGCTCTTGGGGCCACCATTATAGTCTCTTCTTTTCTGCTTTACTCTTTTTTCTGTTTTATTGGAATTCCTTGTCCATGTCAATCTCTCTACTTTATAAAGTGCATAATAAGCTACTTGTTTGGGCCAGTGGTGATTGGGTAGTGCAAATCTGATCGTATTCCCGGTGTAATACCATTAGGAAAAGGTTGATAATGGAATCTAGCCATTCTATTTCGTCTGGCTTTCATCTTGCCATTTGTAGTACTAGATGTTTTACAGCCGAAAGAATCGGATGCATCCTTTCTAAGCTAGTTTGTTCTGGCACGAATTGGAAAAGGTCGCCGGGTCGGTCATGGAATCTTCCCCCACAAGTTTTTTTTTTGTTTGTGATTGTTTTTTTACTCTTCTACACAACTTGATACGATCCAGGGCCTCTATTGATAATAAAAGTCTGACGTCTTCAGATCTATCATGATCGAATGTATGGGAGAAATGAAACTAATTTCTCTCCAAACAATTTTTTTAGGCTCGTCACTTCATTTTAGCTGCTACAATTGTCAAGACACCCATACTGGAGATTACTGTCCTAACCTAAAACTCGGATGATGCTTGTTGTTAGTGACATTTTGTTTAGATTTATCTATGGTGAGACATGATGTTTAGATGTTTAAGGATGCAAGTTAGCTTTCGAGTATGAACTTTAAAAGCTCACTATGAACCCTTGAATCCTCCCACTATCCGAGTATAAAACCGTCTTACCAAAAATTTTTATCCCTTACATTCTTAAGCATGATGATTCTGAACCTTTTTTTCAAGCCTATTTCATGAGACGATCTTTGTGTTGATTATCATTGATGACAGATATTGGCTTATCTTCTATTATCATCCTCATCATCGGCTTTTACTCGAGTTGATGACTGGATTTCTAATTGGGGTCAGGACAAGTTCCCTGCAATGGCAAGTGCATCAGTTGGAGTTTCTTTCCTTGCGTTCATCGCCTTTGCTTTGAGTTCTCTCATCTCTGGATATACACTATCTACGCATAGCCATGCTTGATAAGGTATCACTGACTTCGTTATAGCGGTAAATGATACTTTCAAAGTGGTATATCGGCATATTAGTTTTCCGCTTGTTAGTTTTCACTTCATTTCATGTCAAGCCGTCAAGGCTTGTTCAGAAATACTTAAGAATGGCGGTCTTGGTAATTTTTATGGGTGACACGGTGTAAGTGCAAGTGTAAGTGTAAGTGTAAAAACATGGGCGGCTGGGCGCAGAGACATACTGACCGATCAATCCAATGGAATAATGAAAAGTCCATGTGAAGTACAGCGAGCCTTGTTTATAGTCAGTCGGATTGTAATTGAACACGCTTCACTGCACAAAATCAACACCAACGTGACTCGTGTACAGATGCAGTCCATGATTTGCGACACTCGATGTGCTGTTGGAAGCCCCACAAGCTTTGGCTACTGAAGATGTTTCTATCTGGATTAACAGGTATATTCCTGAGGTGGTGATGAATTTTCGTTAAGACCTCAACTAGTGACGGTTTTTTTTGGAAAATTTCCCTTTTGACGGTAAAAAGTTATAATTAGTTTAAAGAAATTGAACTTATTTACATGTTATTGATCTTATATGAGAATTAAGTCACCGACTCTGAATCATTTTTATGATTGAGATTTTGTTGCTTTTCACATCACCGATGACTCCGGGTTTTAAAAGTCGATTCAATCTCAATGGCAGAATGTACAGGGGACCAAGCGTTACCCAAGTGTACCTAACCACTGTTGGTCCCCCTGTACATTCTGCCATTGAGAACTCTGTCACCAATGCTTCTGAGCAGCGATTCCAGAAAAATTTCTGGTAATCTGTTCTGGCGACATTTCGGAGGCCTTTTTCTACGTCCTCTACAAGCTAATGCAAGCATATTTTTCATACCAATAAAAATACACACTGGTAATACATAATCAATTATTCGCAAGAGGAATAAATCAACTACCTACTACCTATTATGCAAGAGGTCTCATGATAAGAGACTGTCTCGTATAAGAACAAGTGAAGTCACAATGGCAGGGTTGCGCAACAGAGTAACACAATATCCCGAAAAACCTCTTAATTTAACACTTTTAGTGTAATTTCTGGTTTCACAAAATAAACAACGCAGACACCTCTAAACAAAAGAAAATGCTCTTAGGAAAGCAAAATCCACTCCGATAACTTGGAAGACTTGGACTCCGGAACATAGGAAGAATTTCAGTATCACTATGTTCCCTAGTTTGATTCACCGGCAGGCTGGTCCAGCCTCGAGGCTGGAATAGACCCTCACAATCGAGGGTCCAAAATAAATGGGGTAGTGGTGTACAAATGTACAATCAAGGTCTGAACTAAATGGTTAAGAAATGCAACTTGGGTAGCTTTACAACAATCATGAATGGGTGTTTCCTTTGTCGCTGGCTGGAAAAGGCTGGAAAGAAGTTACCTAATGAAGACGGTGAATTGCATAAGAGCATCACATGCGCCTTTTCTTATATGGCGTACCATGCACTTGTGTTGTAGTGCCATAGGTCTTCCGTTGAAAGTTTTCAAAAGCCTCAGATATTGCATCTACCTGCATCATTGCATTGCATGCACATATAATGAAATAATAACCTCTCGCAACTCAAACGGGTAATGGAGGAAAAGAAGGCATTCAGCAAATTAGTTGTACATACCAACTTTGGTTTTTTGGAATAGACCCTAACAATTGTATCTTGATAGCATGCTGGTAACAAGTGGCTAATGCGATCATCTCGTATCGGAAACTTTTCCTTGCTAAGATGATCCTGTGCGATAAAAAAAAAATCATAGAGAGAAAAAGTCGACTTTTTCTGATATTCTAAAATATTGGTACTTCATCAAAATTTAGGAAAATATGACCAAAAAATATTATGTTTGAGAAAGGAAAGAAAACTAGGTTTTGCCGAACGATTGCCTCAGGAGGGCAGCTGGTGAACCACCCAAATTTTGACCAAAAATTAGAATTTTGTTTTGCTCAAAATTTAGGAAATTATGACCAAAAATTACACAAAAAAGGTAGTCGAAAACATTTTTCTTCTAGTTTTTGGGTGAAAAATGTTCGTCATTTGTTGTCCTATAGGATAATAAGTCTTACTTCGTATGTATGAATTTGTTCATTTAAAACTTAAAAGTGCTTTCAAAGTCCATATACCTATCTAATAAGCTCAATAAAGTATAGCTGCATACATATGAAAAGTAAAATAAAAAGAAGTTTCGAAGACCATATATACCTGAAAAAAGCTGATGCTGGAAAATGAAATCCAGAGCATAAGAGAGAAGAAAACTTGTAAGCAACTTGGGAACTGAGGAGGAAAATAAACCAGAAACAATGGAATTAAATGCTCATTCTTTGGAATTTGGATAACTTACTGCTCTAGAGGATTAAGCCTCCCGCGAGTTAGGTCAATCTTGACATTGCTTACTATAATATCATCTTCTTTCAGTGTCACTCCGCCAGATTTCTGCTCAAGTATAGCAGGTACTAATTAGCTCAATGTCAAAGAAGCAAAAGAAAATTTGATAGATCACTCACAAGTTGAATGAGTTCCAGACCTGAGAGCATATAATATCCTGTGGTGTAACATTTCTGAAATGCTCAAGATCTTCTCTGGGAACAGCATACTCATTGCAAAACTGCGATAAATAAGTTTAACAGAGTGAGATAGCTAACTTTTACGAGTTATGACATTATTTACCTTTGCTTATGATGAAAAATGTTGATATCAAAATCAGCTTTGTGAAACTGAGAAAGGGTCTATCGCTAATATATAACCTTTACGAGAACAGTACCTGATACAAATCCCTCCTCCTGATTCGTTTAATCAAATCCTTTGCCTCCTTGAGTTCTTCATCAGGAGCTGTCTCAATGGTTTTAATTATTGAGTCATCTAACTGCATATATGAAGATGGATGAGAGATTAGCAATCATTAACAACCAGTACCAGGGTATTGTGTGAAAAAGCAGTGGATCGTGTCAAACCTTCCAATACTCAGATGGCTCTTGAATGCATGAAGATATTTCTAGATATGAATTGGCTTCAACAAGCGCATCGACAACCATAAGTTCAATAGCCTGCATTGATTAATTTGGAATGAGTATAGTCACACGGCAAATATAAGAGGTAAAAATGATTTTATGATATACCTTCACTTTTGCATGCATGTAAACTGTCCGATAAAGATCAGCACGAGCAGAAAACAACTTGTAAACACTCAGATCTAACAACATGAGCAATGCTTAGGTGAATATGACCACTAATGTCAGGAATTCAAGATAAAATAAAAGATGGAAGTTACTGTACTCACAATCCTTGGCAGGGTAGCATATTTCGTTATCTAACACCCGCATTTGTTCCATCAACCTGAGCAAATAATAACAAATTGACAACAATAGGAAACATGATTCAGTAATTTGTTTAAAAGGTTCAAGCTGAATGGTAGATTTAGTGAAGATCTTTTTAATTCAAAGAAAAGATGTGCAAGTATCCCCAGTCTGTGATGACTGATTCTAACATTAAGTATCAACCGACATTTAGTAACATGTGAGATAAGACTAAAGTAACCTGTTGAACTCAAAGTTGCATCCTAAGCCACAAGCTCGGGAGTCACGAACTATATAATCAAACCTGCAAAGTGTCATTGGTCAAGTCATTGCTGGTTTACGCATATATATCATAGCCACATACAAATTACTTATCAAGTTTTTGAAAGAAATACACTCACTTGTCAACATCAACGCCATTACGTCCATTGGCAACAATGTCATACAAAAAATGCTTCTCTCTCGTGCTCTATAAGCATCAAATCAGGGTAGCCGGCAGTGATTAATTGATTAGTCATACCAAGCAAAACATCATTCAAGTAGAATGGAAGAAAAAGAGGAACATACGGATCAAATATATCTTCTCTTTTCTTAGTTCCTTTTTTGGGGAAGGGGGTAGATAGAAAACTCACTTTTGGCGATGCAAATTCAGAGCTAGCAAGAACCATTTCCTGTAAGAGGTTAAGCCAAGTAATAAGTAAATTGGAACAATTACAGCTCTTTAGCTGAATGCATTTTCCGAATAGCAAGGTCATAAAGCTCGTATCTTTAATGTTACGCGGAGCAGTGATATAAAGAGATCTATAGTGGAAGTAGGCTAATGACAGAAAGGAATTACTTTGGCAGCAATGTCTTGCTACCATCATTAGATCACAGAAGACACAAAATTAAGAAAATTAAGTATTCTGCAAACAATCGTTAGAAGCAAGGTGTTAAATAACAACTGCAATACTGCACCGCGACCAAGTTATCAATGCTTTGAAGGCTACTGCGCCCACACTTAGCGTTCTTATCGGCTACATCTACAGAGCAATGACCAAGATCATGCCGTGACAATTGATCCCATGGATAAAAGTCTTTGGACCGAGATTTAAAACCATGGTTACACCTTAAAAGCATAACATTCACTTAAGTTTCGGTATTGTCTTTTATTCAGTTAAAATGTGACATTAGGGTTCCGACATCATAATCCATTACTTTCACTAAACTTAGAAGGTGCCATTAAAAAGTGACATTGGAGTTTCTTCGCATCAAAGTTGCTTACATGAGATTGCAAAGGGGATTTTACTTCCGACAACATTTCTTGTAATGTGTCTAAGTTGAGAGGTACTTTACTGTGTCGTATCAACCAATATATAGTGGGAAATTGCAACATGTAAAGAGATATAAATGATAAGTATTACTTTCACTCTTTTCATAGTGCTTGAGTCGACATCAATGTGGTGCTCATCAACAATATGGTCAATCAGCTTCACGGACATTTGCTCATGGCTCCTACAGAACACGTTTACAATGTTGTATCAGATTTAGAGGTATGGACTTGTACGACTAAAAAGACAATCACACAGCAAACTCAATATACCAGGAAACAATTTCGTTCAAGGTCGACATAACCTATTAACATATCATGTCTCAGTCGAACTTGTGTATGCAGTTACTATTGAGTAACTGACAACTAAAGATTATCAAGACCATCAACATGTAAGGTAATTCATTTACGCCTTCAAGCAAGTGTAATGTTAAAGCAAGAGAGTTTACTCAATTGAAAGTGACAGTTATTGTCCAAAGTGAAGCCGAAGACAGAGACTTCATGTTGTTCTACATGTTAGCTCTTAGAAGATCATGAAAATGGAACAGCAGCAATAATAACAAAAAAAAGGGCTTCCGCAGATTTGAGGTAGGGAGTCGAAATGGCACAACCTTACCACATATGGGTTATTTTCAGATGACCACAAATTAAAAATTACAGCAATAAAATTCCACTATCCCAGCCAGCACCAGCATGTAACCACATCAAATACTCCTTTTCAGCCTGGACAAAATGCCACTCGCGTATTATCAATCGAGCTGGTGCAACTTTTAGTTTCGTGGAAGTAACTTTTACATTTTTTCCATATGAGGAGCAAATTTCTGCCAGAATCATTAGCAGGGATCCTTAAAAAAACTCATAATGTACCTTCCTTGCTATTGGGTTATTACCATCATTCCGTAGGTTTTGTATTATGCATATTATTCAAGTTCACTGGTCAGTTGGACTAAGTTCTCGTTAACCATTGTCAAATGAAGTCAAAGTGATTTGCTTACAAATAAAACATTTTCAACAGTACACAGCACGATCCTTGAATTCATCTGACAATGCCATTTGAGGTATTAAATAAAAAATGTCAATCTTATGATAGTCTTTGTACAATATCGTTTCTAGTAATAAAAACCACGCGCAGGGAATTTTGAGCCATTTCATTCTTCCGTATATCAAGAGAAACTGCAAAACATTTGAGATTTTAAAAAACACGACAAACATTTTACCAGTGTGATTTAGTTGGAACTCTCTATGAACCTCACAAAACTATTAATTCTGACACCTTGTCAATTGCCACCGTTATTGCATCGACAAGTTTTTATTCACAGACAAGCTATCTCAAACAGTCAAAAATAGAGTTTACCATTTGGAACCGTCAAGGACTCGGGGAAGAAACTCTCTTTCAAACAAGTGGCTAAAAGGGCCATGCCCCACATCATGTAGCAGACCTGGTCAAGCAACAAAACAGTCACCAGGGAGAGGGAGGAAGAAAAACAGGAAAGAAATTGGGGACTCAAAAAGTTCAAAGAAAAGTATTTCATACCAGCAAGTTTGACCGTCTTTATGTCAAAGTTGTCAATATCAAGCTCCATACGCTGAGAAAATGAGAATCGTGATAACATTGATAAATAATAAAAAAAAAAAAAAAAAAAAGCAAGTACACAAATTCTACATACATGACGATTGTGAAGCATATGAATAGCTTGTGCAGAAAGCCAATAAACTCCTAAAGAATGCTCAAATCTGGAATGAACTGCCCCAGGATATACCAAATTAGCTACACCTGAACAAAAACAATTTTATCTTAGCATTGCAGCAGCCTCCTCCATTTTGTCGTTCATCAGTCCTTGACTCCTTGATTTCTTATTTACGTTATATCTACTATGTTTTTGATAAGAAGTTGACAGCAAGCAGAAACAAAAATCATGGAGGAGCATGAATGGAAGCTTCCATGTTGAGGTATTACTCCTATTGGGAAATTTTGTCTCCAAAACCAAATCATATTCATCTACACATTAAACATAAAGTGAGTTTTTCATGGGATCAACGGGTATGCCCTGATTGTATTTCCTTTGTTAGCAACTACTCATTCTTCTTCCTGATACTCCATGCTACAGTTAAACCTTCAAGTGGATGACAAAGAGATAGCATATAGTCGAATGTACACAACAACGGACCTATGAATCTCCTAGCAGGGATTATCTCTCGGGTTCTGCTTCAAATGTACACGAATATGAATTCCAAATGTCCTATTTTGCAATTTTTTTGTTTTCACGGTTTAGATCAAGGGCTTGTTTGGATGAAGCGTTTTGGAGGAAAGGGAAGGGAGGGGGGAGGAGAGATACAAAATCCCTCTCCCAAACCTAGTAAAAAATCCTCCAACAAAGGAGAGATTTGGAGGGAAAATTCTCTTCTTCCATTCCCCCTTCCCCTTCCCGTCTCTCCCTTTCCCTCCCCTCCACCCTGTCCCTTTCCGTCTAAAACCCCCCATCAAAACAAGCCCTAAGAGTCAAGTGTATGCACCAATGTCCTAGTGTCAAGTATCAAACACATATTTTCAAGAAAAGAAAAAAATCCGAGCAACATAACTAGACACTTCCCCTAAGTTAAATTTAATGGCTTAATTCACTATGCTCCAACAAGAGTCTCAATGTTATTGGTACTACATTGTAGCTATGCTTCCACAGGAATGTAGCCCAAGATTTGCAAGAGAAAAACACACAAAATGTGAACTTTTGAAACAAGATATTTTAGCAAGGAGATTTACCTAGCTGTTTCAAATCGCGAAGCCTGCAAAATATGATTAAGAATATGGATTAATAAAGAAAGCGAGAAATAAAAACAAATAAGCAGCTCTAAATTTAAACATTAGTGTTGGAACAACTTGCCTCTGAAATTGTTCGGTATCTACAAATTTCAAAAAGAGCTGCATTTCAAATCATCAGATTATAAGCATAAATAGAAGCAAAAAAGTACCTCAGATAAAAATGAACAGAGCACATAAGGGTAACTCTAATGATCCCGTTTAGTTCAGCTTACACAGTTAGAACAATGACTATACAACATGTAGTGCTGATTTCATTACAAATCTTACACTACACAGGAGTTACTCGAAGTAATTTCTTAATCATCATTACCTAGCGCCTAAATAAACTCCCATGAGCATAGTAGCATACCTAGGTTTTCCGACAGATTAAGATGGAAATCAATCTCATAGCAACAGAAAAACCGACTCACCAATTGATTGCTACACAATCATATAGCATAATCTTGAATTCACTAGTCAGTCTCACTTACACTTATTTGAATGCAATACAATAATACATTTATACTACTTAATAATAGAATTTTGACATAAATCCTGTTAGAACAATAATTATGTTCCATCAATTGTTCTAATGTAAGCCAATTGTTTAAACAGTAGGTTTTGCTTAAAACCGTCTTATCTAAACTGATAGCGAGTATCGCCTCAACTTAAGACGGTCTAAACCAATAGTTCTCGGTGTTTAAATTAGCTTCCATACTCATCAGCCAATTCATACTAAACACACTCTTCAGCAATCAATCAATCACTATAAATTACAGTAAAATCAGCAATTACACATCCAAAATTGTAAATAAAACTAATCCATATAATTAGCGCAATTAAATATGGAGAAAAAAACAATCAATTGAACTGAAATTAAAAATCGTAATTAACACTAAAAAAACATAAAATTACCGGAAAAAACAAAAAAAAAAAGGTAATACCGGTTCGAGGTATATATTGCCATGGATATTATCATGGATATGCTTAGAAGAAGTAAGATCATGCGACATTATTGGAGCGTTTCGCATTGATACCAATCCTACGTTGTCGCCATTGCAGGAAGCTCCCATTTTCTTGCCAGGGTTTTTCAATAATTCTAATTTAATAATTAGAATTATAAAATTAGAATTATCAAACGCGGCAATTATTACCCCTTTGTAGGTCAATTATTTAAGTGTCTCGGTTATTTTTTTAACGTTTTCATTTTACTCCGTTTATTTTCCTTTTTTTCTTTCCATTTATGTTTTGGAGTTTAAAATTTTTGAACTTTGATCCTAAATAAGTTGGAGAATAAAAATTATTTATTTATAAAGCTAAAATATTTACGATTTAATATCAATACATCTTTTAAGGAAAAAAAATTGACAAAAAAATAGGAACATATAGATGTAATAAAATACGGTCAAAAGTACGATTTGGAGAGACGCAAATCCGCAATAAAGCAAATGGGAAGAAAACAGGAAAATAGAGGGAGTAATTAGAAAACTATAATCATTAAGGCTCTTTTCTTTTAGATTTAATTTTGTTGAACTTAACTTAACTTATAGGAGCTTAATTTAATTTCGCTGAACTTAAAGTTATGAAAGTTAACTTAACTTATAGGAATTTAACTTTACTGAACTTAATTTATAGAAGTTTAACTATTGAACTAGTTTTGATCCCCGTGCAATGCACGGGCGAGAATTGGATTTCTCGCGTATGTATTTATCAATTATTATTTTTTATAATTAAAATGATGGCTTTGTAGGTACTATATCCAAAATTTAGTATTTGGCTCTCTTTTG